>JAAQRG010275537.1:0-12973 GCA_011634625.1 Babylonia areolata | reverse complement strand
ACAACCCCTCACCCCCACCCTACCCCACCCCACCCCACACACATACACATGCAGCTCAACAAAAAAAAGACAGAGCACTAGACAGACTGACAGACAGATTAACAGAGACAGAGCACCAGACAGACTGACAGACAGACTAACAGACAGAAAAAGCACCAGACAGACTGACAGGCAGACTAACAGACAGAGCACCAGACAGACTGACAACAAACAGACAGAGCACCAGACAGACTGACAGACAGACTAACAGACAGAGCACCAGACAGACAGACTGACAGACAGACAGAGCACCAGACAGACTGACAGACAGACTGACAGACAGAGCACCAGACAGACTGACAGACAGACTGACAGACAGAGCACCAGACAGACAGATTGACAGACAGACTGACAGACACAGCACCAGACAGACTGACAGACAGAGCACCAGACAGACTGACAGACAGACAGTGCACCAGACAAACAAACGGACAGACAGCATGAAGGATACTGGGTGAGAGTGTTGCCGGCCAACACCAGCCAGGCCCGTGGTATAGACACTGCCATCACTGGTAACATCACTGGTACTGTAACATCATCACCATCATCATCATCATCACCATCATCAGCATAATCATCATAATCATCATTATCATCAGCAGCAGCAGCAGCATCATCATCATAATCATCATCATCATCATCACCATCATGGACATAATCATCATAATCAACATTATCATCATCATCACCATCATCATCATTATCATCATCAGCATCATCACCATCACCATCGTCATCATCATCATCACCGTCGTCATCATCATCACCATCATCAAAATCATCGTTGTCATCATCATCATCACCATCATCACCATCATCCTCACAGTATCATTACATGTGGTATAGACACTAACATCACTGGTGCTGTATCATCATCATCATCACTCCATTTACCACAGGGAACGGATCCAACATGTTAGTATTTTCCTGTACTCTTGCCTGGATGCCATCATGGAATGACACAATCAGCTGGATTAGGCTCTGTGGGCAGCCGAACTTTAGGAGGATCTTCCACAGACCACAGCGGTTCACCGTGTTGAAGGCCCTAGGTCTACAAAGACCATGTGGAGCTCCTTGTTCTGCTCACGGCACTTCTCTTGCATCTGGCGTACAGCAAACACCATATCACATGTTCCTCTGCCTGGGCGGAAGCCGTGCTGTGCTTCAGGGATGACTGTGTTGGAGACATGGTCAACTAGTCTGTTCAGTATGATGCGGGCAAAGATCTTGCCGGCGTTGCAGAGGAGAGAGATTCCACAGTGGTTATCGCAGGATGTTTTGTCTCCCTTCCCTTTGTAAATGTGGACAATTGAAGCATCCTTGAAATCCTGGGGGACCTCCCCTCTCTCCCAGCACCTCGGCTCCATACTTGTAGATGTCAGCCTGGATTCCATCTGCTCCTGGTGCTTTTCCTGACGTCAGCTTCTGGGCTTTCCGGGTCTCGGCCTTAGTAGGAGGGGCAGCTAGCAAGTCACTGACTGGTAGCTGTGGGAGGGCTGCAATTACTTCGTCAGATACGGACGAGTCCCTGTTGAGGAGGGTGTTGAAGTGCTCTGCCCAGCAGGCAAGGATGTCTTTCTTGTCTGTCAGGAGGGTGGTCTGGTCCAAGGCTCAGACAGGGGTTGATCCTGTGACTCTCGGCCCATACACAGCTCAGAGACCATCATGGAAGGTCTTCATGTCATGAGCATCAGCAGCGGACTGAAGCTCTTCAGACTTTCTCTCCCACCAGGTGTTCTTCATCTCACGCAGCCTCTTCTGTACGAGTTGCTTGGTTTGCAAGTACTGGTTACTCCTCTGTACAAAGCCGAGTGTGTCAGCTGCTGCTGTGTACACAGCCATCTCTAAAGGTGCTCCATACTTCTTCTACATCAGTCGATGCAGGAATTTCTTGGAGAGCTGCTTGGATCTGCTGCTGCAGCACGTCCTTGGTGACAGGGTGGCGGTGGATGTTCAGCTGCCTAGGGGGTTCCTGCCTGGCTGGTTGGAGCTTGGGTGCAAGTCTGATGTTCATCTTGCTGCATACCAGGCGATGGTCTGACCAACAGACTGCTCCTCTCATGCAGCGTGTAATGGAAATATCACCTCTGTCTCTCTGCCAGACAATCACATAGTCCAGCATGTGCCACTGCTTGGAGCGGGTGTGCATCCATGTGTTCTTGCACTTGTCTGCTTGTTGGAAGAGGGTGTTGGTGATGGTCAGTCCATGCTGCGCGCAGAGCGAGAGCAGAAGCAGTCCGTTGGAGTTGCACTTGCCAGTGTCATGCTGTCCTAGGACTTTTGGCCACAAGGAGAAGTCCATGCCGACACGGGCATTGAAATCCCCAAGGATGATCAGCCTGTCCTTTCGGTCTACCGCTGAAATAATGCGGCTGAGCTCCTCGTAGAAAGCTTCTCTGATGTCATCAGGGTTGGTCATCGTCGGGGCATAGCAGCTGATGACTGTGGAGAAGCGATCCTCTGACAGCTTCAGACGCAGGGTCATCAGCCTATTGTTTATCCCACATGGAAGGCTGTCAAGCTGTCGTGCAAGTTTGGTTTGTATGGCAAAGCCCACGCCTGAGGTTCCTGGGGTGCCATCTGGCTTCCTAATGCAGTAGAAGGTGTAGCCCCCTCCAACTTCCTCCAGCTAGGTTTCACCGGCAAACCTGGTTTCACTCAGGGCTGCTATGTCCACCTGATAGTGATCAAGCATTCTAGCAGTGAGTGCTGTGCGCCTTTCTGGCCTGTCGTCTCTGTCCAAAAGGGTGAGCATTCCTGGCACATAACTACACACACACAAACATACCTACACACACACAAGCAAACATACACACACACACACAAACAACTGTGAGAAAATGACAGGCAGACAGACAGACAGACAGTATCTTACCAGAGGTGTTGTACAACTGTGCCTGTTGGTAGATGTCGTTGGTAAACAGCAGAAATCCTGGCAATGGTAACAGGTGCTGTAACACCAGGCTCCATTGTTACATGCTTCACCATTGTCATCACCTCCATTTCATCAAAACATATAGTTTTTCTTCTTTTCTTAACTCTTTCTATACGAACGGCGAAAGAGACGACGTTAACAGCGTTTCACCCCAATTACCATCATCAAAATATTGCAAGCGGAAGGCTCTTACACTGAAGACGTGCATGTTGACAAAGAATACCACAATTCTGACGACAGAAGCTAAAGGTTGGGTCATTCAGACACCCACTGGACATCCGAGGGGTCTGTGTAGAGGAGAAGAGAGGACTGGCCGTACTGAGTGAGTTAATGGCATTAGCAAAGACAAGACATATTAAAATCTGTAACTTTCGTGTTATTTTCTATCATATGTCTTATGAGATTTGTACATTTAACAATATGTAGCCATGCCATTCATAAATTTGTCGCACAGGACAGAGTTTGGAATCTATTCTTTTCTCAATAGGTAACCAGTGGAGGAAATGAAGAACAGGAGTGACATGAGCAGAATCTGAGGTTGGAAGATAAGCTGGCAGCATGGTTTTGGACTCTAGACAACAAGTACTTGGGGCATCCAGTGAGCAAAGAATTACAGTAGTCAAGCCTAGATAGGAACAGGAAACTGACAAGGGTTTTTGTTGCACCCTGAGACAGAAAATGCCAAACACAACATATTCTACGTGACTCAAGGTAACAGATTTGACAGATCGAGGAAATCTGCAGTTCAAAGATAGAGTCTGGTCTGAGGAAACACCAAGGTTGCAAACAATTTTTGAAGTTGGAACACTGCCCCCATTTTACTGAACAGCTTGGGGGGAGTGGAACAGAATTTAGCAAATATTTAGGAGCAATAAAAATCATTTCTGTTTTCATACAGGTGTAGTTTGTTATTTATCATCCATGATTTTATGTCAGCTATACATCATTGAGCAGAGGTGATAATCTCAAAAAGATGAGAAACTGGACCAGACTTGTATATATGGTTATCATCCGAAAAACTGTGATGTGTGCAAGAATGATGAGACACAATTTCTGAAACATGTTGTATATAAAGTAGAAAAGGGACTGGTCCAAGGACAGATCCTTGGGGAACACCAAATTCTAAGGGAGCGGGTCTTGAGTGCAGACTTTCACAGTAACAGTCTGGTTCTGGTTGGACAGGTAAGAGCTGAACCAAGAGAGAGCCATGCCAGACACACCAAAAGTATGGGAGAGTCAGTTTATCAAAATGTCATGATCAATGGTATCAAAGGCTACTGACAGATCAAGAAGAGAAATATAATTTTTGTCCAGGGCTGTGAGAAGGTCACTGACAATTTTCAGTAAAGCAGTTCCAGTGCTGTGACCAGCACAATAAGTTGATTGTAAGGAACAGAACAGGTTGTTCTCATTGAGGTGTTCAGATAGTTGCTAGTGAACAATCTTTTTAGTTGCCCTAATATCACCTTAGTGGTCGGCTGAACTTTTTGATTTGATTTAGTTATTTTGGACAGAAAAATCATGGTTGATGGGTTATCAAGCAGTCATAGCATCAGGGACAGATATCATGGGTTAACAGAAGTCCTGCCAGCGGTGAAGAAGATAAAGGGGGACAACTCCCCTGCCATACATGTCAATCTCTTTATTCCTTAGTTGACAATGCTGGCTGATCCTGACTAAACGTAATGCACTTTTGTATGGTTGGTTCATGAATGAGAAGAAGAAGAAGTATGGTTGGTTCAGACATGAAGGGATAGAGAGGCAGAGAGACAGACAGAGAGAGACTGACAACACATGGGTTGATGAAGGGACAGAGAGACAGAGAGGCAGACAGAGAAAGACTGACAACACATGGGTTGATGAAGGGATACAGAGACAGAGAGACAGACAGAGAGAGACTGACAACACATGAAGAAGGGATAGAAACAGACTGACGTTATAGAAGAGGGCCTCAGAAGGGTGCTTGCCAAACTTGGTGTAGGTCTGTTCCTGAAAGATGCCCATCCTGGCTGCCAACAGTAAAGACACCACCAGCAGGAACACACCTGTGCACAGGAACAACACATTGCGTTAGGCGTAATACGTCTGTGTCATAGTGACAACACAGTGTGTTAGGTCTGTGTCGCAGTGACAACACAGTATAAGACATCTGCGTCATGGTGATAACAGTGTGTTAGGTCTGTGTCACAGTGACAACACAGTATAATACATCTGTGTCATGGTGATAACACAGTGTGTTAGGTCTGTGTCACAGTGACAACACAGTTTAATACATCCGTGTCATGGTGATAACACAGTGTGTTAGGTCTGTGTCATAGTGACAACACAGCGTAATACATCCATGTCATGGTGGTAACACAGTGTGTTGGGTCTGTGTCATAGTGACAACACAGCGTAATACATCCATGTCATGGTGATAACACAGTGTGTTAGGTCTGTGTCATAGTGACAACACAGCGTAATACATCCATGTCATGGTGATAACACAGTGTGTTGGGTCTGTGTCATAGTGACAACACAGCGTAATACATCCGTGTCATGGTGATAACACAGTGTGTTAGGTCTGTGTCATAGTGACAACACAGCGTAATACATCTTGGTCAAAGTGACACTACATACCTGTGAACTGGGAAACAATGAGTTAGTTTTGTGCATTATGACACTACACACCTGTGAACTGGGAAACAATGTGTAAGTTTTGTGCATTATCACACTACACACCTGTGAACTGGGAAACAATGTGTTAGTTTTGTGCATTATGACACTACACACCTGTGGAATGGGAAACAATGTGTAAGTTTTGTGCATTGTGACACTACACACCTGTGAACTGGGAAACAATGTGTTAGTTTTGTGCATTCTGACACTACACACCTGTGAACTGGGAAACAATGTGTACGTTTTGTGCATTATGACCCTACACACCTGTGAACTGGGAAACAATGTGTTAGTTTTGTGCATTATGACCCTACACACCTGTGAACTGGGAAATGGTGAGAATGTGTGTGTAAAAGTGATGCACACAGTACCCACCTAGTCCCTAGAGAATGTCTGTGTAAAAGTGATGCACACAGTACCCACCTAGTCCCCAGAGAATGTATGTGTAAAAGTGATGCACACAGTACCCACCTAGTCCCCAGAGAATGTGTGTGTAAAAGTGATGCACACAGTACCCACCTAGTCCCCAGAGAATGTGTGTGTAAAAGTGATGCACACAGTAGCCACCTAGTCCCCTGAGAATGTCTGTATAAAAGTGATGCACACAGTACCCACCTAGTCCCTAGAGAATGTGTGTGTAAAAGTGATGCACACAGTACCCACCTAGTCCCCTGAGAATGTGTGTGTAAAAGTGATGCACACAGTACCCACCTAGTCCCCTGAGAATGTGTGTGTAAAAGTGATGCACACAGTACCCACCTAGTCCCCAGACACACAGGTCATGGAATGGGTCATCAGTGTGGCTTGGCTGGGATTCCTGCACACACACACACACACACACACACACACACACACACACACACACACACATAAATACATACATAAACATACACACATACACACACATGCACTCTCTCTCTCTCTCTCTCTCTCTCTCTCTCTTTCTCTCTTAATGGTGTTGGGCTGACCACACTGTCCTGAAGAGATGACAGCAAATGTCATCACTACACACAGTACATTGACCTGAAGAGATGACAACAAATGTCATCACCACACACACCACCCTGTCCTGAAGAGATGACAACAAATGTCATCACCTCACACACAACACTGTCCTGAAGAGATGACAACAAATGTCATCACCTCACACACAACACTGTCCTGAAGAGATGACAACAAATGCCATCACCACACACAGAACACTGTCCTGAAGAGATGACAACAAATGTCATCACCACACACACCACACTGTCCTGAAGAGATGACAACAAATGTCATCACCACACACACCACATTGTCCTGAAGAGATGACAACAAATGTCATCACCACACACACCGCACTGTCCTGAAGAGATGACAACAAATGTCATCACCACACACACCACACTGTCCTGAAGAGATGACAACAAATGTCATCACCACACACACCACACTGTCCTGAAGAGATGATAACAAATGTCATCACCACACACACCGCACTGTCCTGAAGAGATGACAACAAATGTCATCACCACACACAGAACACTGTCCTGAAGAGATGACAACAAATGTCATCACCACACACACCACACTGTCCTGAAGAGATGACAACAAATGTCATCACCACACACACCACACTGTCCTGAAGAGATGACAACAAATGTCATCACCACACACACCACACTGTCCTGAAGAGATGACAACAAATGTCATCACCACACACAGTACACTGTCCTGAAGAGATGACAACAAATGTCATCACCACACACAGTACACTGTCCTCTAGAGATGACAACAAATGTCATCACCACACACACCACAATGTCCTGAAGAGATGACAACAAATGCCATCACCACACACACCACGATGTCCTGAAGAGATGACAACAAATGTCATCACCACACACAGTACACTGTCCTGAAGAGATGACAACAAATGTCACCGCCACGCACACAGTACACTGACCACACTATTTCCTGACAGAACTTCACATTTCACTTACAGTTTTCTTTGCTCATGAAAAAAAAACACACACAGAAAAACAAGGTAAACAAAAACATATTGCTGAGAAACATTGGGACTGACCACATCACAGGCTCACATCACTATAACTCACCACATCTAGTCAACTTTAGAGAGAAAGTCCCATGTGGTTGCACAGCTCACACTCACAATACAAGCATATAAAACACATGCATTCAAAAGGCATGTACATGTTTGAAATGATCAAAAGATAACATAAACTTAAAACTGACACATCAAAGAACATCCAACATGCCTGTGGCCACTGTAACTCACCACATCCGAGGCCGAGGCAAACGTGCAGAGAATGATGCCCGCAGTGATGAGGAGGACTGACAGGTACTTGCTCCTCTTGTATCTGCACACAGACACACATATTGTATCTACACATACACACACACACACTTTTTGTATCTACACACACACACACACACACACACACACTTCTTGTATCTACACACAGACACACATTTCTTGTATCTACACACAGACACCCACATCTTCTATCTACACACAGACACACACTTCTTGTACATCTACACACAGACACACACTTCTTGTATCTACACACAGACACACACTTTTTGTATACACACACAGACATACATCTTGCATCAACACACAGACACACACATCTTGTATCTATACACAGACACACGTTTCTTGTATCTATACACACACTTCTTGTATCCACACACACACACACACACACACACATTTCTTGTATCTACACACAGACATACACATTTCTTGTATCTACACACAGACACACATTTCTTGTATCTACACACACACACACACACACACACACACACACACATTCATGTATCTACACACAGGCACACACTTCTTGTCTCTACACACACACACATTTCTTGTATCTACACACACACATACACATTTCAAGTATCTACACAAAAAAGACTGATTTTTACTCCCTCCCCCGACAAGTCTTGTGTGGTGGTCTGGGTGACAGTCTTTCAGTTGAGATGGCACATCCTTGCACTGTGTACAGCCAGAACTGTGATACATTGTTGTACTGTGTACAGCCAGAATTTTGATATATCACTGTACTGTGTACACCCAGAACGTTGACACGTTGTTCTGTGTACACCCAGAGCTTTGACACGCTGTACTGTGTACACTCAGAACTTTGACACATTGTTGTACTGTGTACAGCCAGAATTTTCGTACATTACTGTACTGTGTACAGCCAGAACTTTGATATATTACTGTACTGTGTACAGCCAGAACTTTGATACATTGTTGTACTGTGTACAGCCAGAACTTTGATACATTGTTGTACTGTGTACAGCCAGAACTTTGACATGTTGTACTGTGTACAGCCAGAACTGTGATACATTATTGTACTGTGTACAGCCAGAACTGTGATATATTGTTGTACTGTCTACAGCCAGAACTGTGATACATTGTTGTACTGTGTACAGCCAGAACTGTGATACATTGTTGTACTGTGTACAGCCAGAACTGTGATACATTGTTGTACTGTGTACAGCCAGAACTTTGACACGTTGTATTGTGTACAGCCAGAACTTTGACACGTTGTACTGTGTACAGCCAGAACTTTGACACGTTGTACTGTGTACAGCCAGAACTTTGATACATTGTTGTACTGTGTACAGCCAGAACTTTGACAAGTTGTACTGTGTACAGCCAGAACTTTGACACGTTGTACTGTGTACAGCCAGAACTTTGATACATTGTTGTACTGTGTACAGCCAGACATTTAATACATTGTTGTACTGTGTACAGCCAGACATTTAATACATTGTTGTACTGTGTACAGCCAGAACTGTGATACATTGTTGTGCTGTGTACACCCAGAACTTTGATGAAGTATCTTACTGTGTACAGCCAGACGTTTAATACATTGTTGTACTGTGTACACCCAGAACTGTGACACATTGTTGTACTGTGTACAGCCAGAGCTGTGATACATTGTTGCACTATGTACAGCCAGAATTTTGACACGCTGTATTGTGTACAGCTATGTTTTACTGTGTACAGCCAGAACTTTGACACGTTGTATTGTGTACAGCTATGTTGAACTGTGTACAGCCAGAACTTTGACACATTGTATTGTGTACAGCCAGAACTTTGACACGTTGTACTGTGTACAACCAGAACTTTGATACATTGTTGTACTGTGTACAGCCAGAACTTTGACACGTTGTATTGTGTACAGCTATGTTGTACTGTGTACAGCCAGAACTTTGACACATTGTATTGTGTACAGCCAGAACTTTGACACCTTGTACTGTGTACAGCCAGAACTTTGATACATTGTTCAATTTGTTGTACTGTCTACACCCAGAACTTTGACATGTTGTACTGTGTACAGCCAGAACTGTGATACATTGTTGTGCTGTGTACACCCAGAACTTTGATGAAGTATCTTACTGTGTACAGCCAGACGTTTAATACATTGTTGTACTGTGTACACCCAGAACTGTGACACATTGTTGTACTGTGTACAGCCAGAGCTGTGATACATTGTTGTACTGTGTACAGCCAGAATTTTGAACAAGCAAAAGGAAGACCCAGGGAACAGCAGCACTGCCCCTTGGCACAAGCGTGGAGAAAAAGCCGCAGTGATACAGCGTGCAGTCAGGTCAACAGGTAACCACATGTACACAGACAGAAGGCAGTTTTAGTTTGAAGGCGATACAGTGTATGGACTGATCTATGTACACTATGCCACATCTGCCACAGACAGCTGACAAAGCCGCAGTGATACAGAGTACAGACAGCTCAACAAGTATCCGTATGCACACACACAGAAGGCAGTTTTAGTTTGAAGGCAATACAGTGTATGGACTGATCCATGTACACTATGCCACATCTGCTGCATGAATGTTTCAATAAATGAATGAACGTTTGAGTGAATAACTTACTGACTGACTGACTGACTGACTGACTAAATATAAATAATAGGGCTGACAGAGTGGTGGAAGGTTAAAATGAGCCCCTCTCTAAATGTACAGCAAATATGAGAGTCACACACACAGGTGTCTGAGAGTTACACACACAGGTGTTTGTCTGAGATTCACACACACAAGTGTTTGTTTGAGAGTCACACACACAGGTGTTTGTTTGAGAGTCACACACACAGGTGTTTCTCTGAGAGTCACACACACAGGTGTCTGTCTGAGAGTCACACACACAGGTGTTTGTCTGAGAGTCACACACACAGGTGTTTGTCTGAGAGTTACACACACACAGATGTCTGAGAGTCACACACACAAGTGTTTGTTTGAGAGTCACACACACAGGTGTCTGAGATTCACACACACAGGTGTCTGAGAGTCACACACACAAGTGTTTGTTTGAGAGTTACACACACAAGTGTTTGTTTGAGAGTCACACACACAGGTGTTTGTCTGAGAGTCACACACACAGGTGTTTGTTTGACAGTCACACACACAGGTGTCTGAGATTCACACACACAGGTGTCTGAGAGTCACACACACAAGTGTTTGTTTGAGAGTTACACACACAAGTGTTTGTTTGAGAGTCACACACACAGGTGTTTGTCTGAGAGTCACACACACAGGTGTTTGTTTGAGAGTCACACACACAGGTGTTTGTTTGAGAGTCACACACACAGGTGTCTGAGATTCACACACACAGGTGTCTGAGAGTCACACACACAAGTGTTTGTTTGAGAGTTACACACACAAGTGTTTGTTTGAGAGTCACACACACAGGTGTTTGTTTGAGAGTCACACACACACAGGCGTTTGTCTGAGAGTCATACACAGGTATCTGAGAGTCACACACACAGGTGTTTGTCTGAGAGTCACACACACAGGTGTTTGTCTGAGAGTTACACACACCGGTGTTTGTCTGAGAGTCACACACACACAGATGTCTGAGAGTCACACACACTAGTGTGTGTTTGAGAGTCACACACACAAGTGTCTGAGATTCACACACACAGGTGTCTGACAGTCACACACACAAGTGTTTGTTTGAGAGTTACACACACAGGTGTTTGTCTGAGAGTCACACACACAGCTGTCTGAGAGTCACACACACAAGTGTTTGTCTGAGAGTTACACACACAGGTGTTTGTCAGAGTCACACACACAGGTGTCTGTCTGAGAGTCACACACACAGGTGTCTAAGAGTCACACACACACGTGTTTGTCTGAGAGTCACACACACAGGTGTTTGTCTGAGAGTCAAACACACAGGTGTCTGTTTGAGAGTCACACACAGGTGTTTGTCTGAGAGTCACACACACAGGTGTTTGTTTAAGAGTTACACACACACAGGTGTATGTTTGAGAGTCACACACACAGATGTTTGTTTGAGAGTCACACACACAGGTGTTTGTTTGAGAGTCACACACACAGGTGTTTGTCTGAGAGTCACACACAGATGTCTGAGAGTCACACACAGGTGTCTAAGAGTCACACACACACAGGTGTTTGTCTGAGAGTCACACACACAGGTGTCTGAGAGTCACACACAGGTGTCTGAGAGTCACACACACAGGTGTTTGTTTGAGAGTTACACACACAGGTGTTTGTCTGAGAGTCACACACAGGTGTCTGAGAGTCACACACACACACGTGTTTGTCTGAGAGTCACACACAGGTGTCTAAGAGTCACACACACACGTGTTTGTCTGAGAGTCACACACAGGTGTCTAAGAGTCACACACACACGTGTTTGTCTGAGAGTCACACACAGGTGTCTGAGAGTCACACACAGGTGTCTAAGAGTCACACACACACAGGTGTTTGTCTGAGAGTCACACACAGGTGTCTAAGAGTCACACGCACACACAGGTGTTTGTCTGAGAGTCACACACACACACAGGTGTCTAAGAGTCACACACACACACAGGTGTCTGTTTGAGAGTCACACACACAGAGGTGTTTGTCTGAGAGTCACACACACACAGGTGTTTGTCTGAGAGTCACACACACACACAGGTGTCTAAGAGTCACACACACACACAGGTGTCTGAGAGTCACACACACACAGGTGTTTGTCTGAGAGTCACACACACACACAGGTGTCTAAGAGTCACACACACACACAGGTGTCTGAGAGTCACACACACACAGGTGTTTGTCTGAGAGTCACACACACACACAGGTGTCTAAGAGTCACACACACACACAGGTGTCTGAGAGTCACACACACACAGGTGTTTGTCTGAGAGTCACACACACACACAGGTGTCTAAGAGTCACACACACACACAGGTGTCTGAGAGTCACACACACACAGGTGTTTGTCTGAGAGTCACACACACACACAGGTGTCTAAGAGTCACACACACACACAGGTGTCTGAGAGTCACA
>JAAQRG010275516.1:0-12931 GCA_011634625.1 Babylonia areolata | reverse complement strand
TGTGTGTGTGTGTGAGTGTGTGTGTGTGTGTGTGTGTGTGTGTGTGTGTGCGCGTGCGTACATGTATGAACAGTATGTACATATGGTTTGGTGGATGGACGTAGGAGTGAGAGTGTGCGTTATAATTGCTGTCATCAACGGAGAAGTTGTTATTTCAGTCCACACGCCCCCACTTCAACTCTCCACAACACACCCACTTCCCCAGAGCGAACCCGGTAGTTGTTTTTTTGGGTCAGAAGTTCAAGATTGGTTTTGGACGCCCCTTCCCCTGCCTCATTTACCATGTATATTTAAACACGATGACATCTGTGTTGGGTTTAATGTGACCTGTCTGTCTATGTTTATTTTCTGACACTACTTCATGAGGTACCATGGCTTTTTTTTTTTTTTTTTTTTTAATAAACCATCTATCCATCCATCCATCTCTCTGTCTCTGTCTCTATCTCTGTCTCTGTCTGTCTGTTTGTCTGTCTGTCTCTGTCTCTGTCTCTGTCTCTCTCTCCTCTGAGACCAAGCTCTAAACGCCTTTCAAACTCGGAGTCATTTGCACAACAGGCTGCCTACCTGGGTAGAGCTGACTGACGGCTGCCATTTGGCGCTCATCATTCGTGTCGTGTGTCATTCAATCAGCATTCATACAGACATGTAACATTTTACGTCTGTGGCCGTTTGTTAATCTACCACGCCATGTAAGCATCCATTCTCCGTTTTCGGGGGTGTGCATGCTGGGTATATTCTTGTTTCCATAACCCACCCCACCAACGCTGACAGGGGTTCCAGGATTTCTAACGTTTGTATTTGATCGTCTGCGTGCGTATACACACGAAAGGGGTTCAGACACAAGCAGGTCTGCACATATGTTGACCTGGGAAATCGGAGAGTTCTTCAACCCTTTATCCACCAGACGCCGTTACGGAGAATCGAACACGGAACCATGAGATTGAAAGTCCAACGCTTTAACCACTCGGCTGTTGTGCCCGTCCTTCGTGATCCGACCACAGTACATTGGCTTTGAGTGACTGAGCCAGTACATCTATGCCGACCATAGTACATTGGCTTTGAGTGACAGAGCCAGTACATCTATGCCGACCATAGTACATTGGCTTTGAGTGACAGAGCCAGTACATGTATGCCGACCACAGTGCATTGGCTTTGAGTGACAGAGCCAGTACATGTATGCCGACCATAGTACATTGGCTTTGAGTGACAGAGCCAGTACATCTATGCCGACCATAGTACATTGGCTTTGAGTGACACAGCCAGTACATGTATACCGGCCATAGTACATTGGCTTTGAGTGACAGAGCCAGTACATGTATGCCGACCATAGTACATTGGCTTTGAGTGACACAGCCAGTACATGTATACCGGCCATAGTACATTGGCTTTGAGTGACAGAGCCAGTACATGTATGCCGGCCATAGTACATTGGCTTTGAGTGACAGAGCCAGTACATCTATGCCGACCATAGTACATTGGCTTTGAGTGACAGAGCCAGTACATCTATGCCGGCCATAGTACATTGGCTTTGAGTGACAGAGCCTGTACATCTATGCCGACCATAGTACATTGGTTTTGAGTGACAGAGCCAGTACATCTATGCCGACCATAGTACATTGGCTTTGAGTGACTGAGCCAGTACATGTATGCCGACCACAGTGCATTGGCTTTGAGTGACAGAGCCAGTACATGTATGCCGACCACAGTACATTGGCTTTGAGTGACAGAGCCAGTACATCTATGCCGGCCATAGTACATTGGCTTTGAGTGACAGAGCCAGTACATGTATGCCGGCCATAGTACATTGGCTTTGAGTGACAGAGCCAGTACATGTATGCCGACCATAGTACATTGGCTTTGAGTGACAGAGCCAGTACATGTATGCCGGCCATAGTACATTGGCTTTGAGTGACAGAGCCAGTACATGTATGCCGGCCATAGTACATTGGCTTTGAGTGACAGAGCCAGTACATGTATGCCGGCCATAGTACATTGGCTTTGAGTGACAGAGCCAGTACATGTATGCCGGCCATAGTACATTGGCTTTGAGTGACAGAGCCAGTACATGTATGCCGACCATAGGACATTGGCTTTGAGTGACAGAGCCAGTACATGTATGCCGACCATAGTACATTGGCTTTGAGTGACAGAGCCAGTACATCTATGCCGACCACAGTACATTGGCTTTGAGTGACAGAGCCAGTACATGTATGCCGACCATAGTACATTGGCTTTGAGTGACAGAGCCAGTACATGTATGCCGAGCACAGTACATTGGCTTTGAGTGACAGAGCCAGTACATGTATGCCGACCATAGTACATTGGCTTTGAGTGACAGAGCCAGTACATGTATGCCGACCATAGTACATTGGCTTTGAGTGACAGAGCCAGTACATGTATGCCGACCATAGTACATTGGCTTTGAGTGACAGAGCCAGTACATGTATGCCGACCATAGTACATTGGCTTTGAGTGACAGAGCCAGTACATGTATGCGTTTCTGTTTCAACAGCGCTGCAGGCTGCATGCATGGGATTCCAGCTCTAAGCTCCGGTTTCTGTGCATCCATGACAGTTAAAGGTTGATCTCCTATAGATATAACTATTTCAACATTTACAGTTTTGTGTGAGATAAGCGCTGCGGGATCTTTATATTTTCTTTTCAGGTCATAAAATGGGTCAGCCCTCTTATCTCACCTGTTTGTTTGGTGCGCGCGCGTGTGCGTGTGTGTTTGTGTGCGTGTGTGTTTGGTGTAGTGTAGTGTGTGTGTGTGTGTGTGTGTGTGTGTGTGTGTGTGTGTGTGTGTGCACGCTTGTTTGTGTGTAATATATGTGTGTGTGTGCAATGTGTGTGTGTGTGTGTGTGTGTGTGTGTGTGAGTGTGTGCATGTGTGTGATGTGTGTGATGTGTGCGTGTTTGTGTGTAGTGTTTCTGGCGATGGGGTTTCGATCTCCCAATTGTCAGTCAGTGCACTCGACAGGTGAGAATAGAAACAGGGTGGGAAGCCGCCGTGTTACCGTTGTGATGTGACGGGGTAAGGAGTGATGGATGTGTGTGTGTGTGTGTGTGTGTGTGTGTGTGTGTGTGTGTGTGTGTGTGTGTGTGTGTGTTTGATAGAAAGGGAGATTTTGAGAGAGTGTTTGTTTGTATTTGTGTTGGAGATCGGAGGAGTTCTTTTTCTCTTTCCAGGTGTTTTCTGTCTTGATCTTTACTTCGTTCTTCCTTTATATTTGTTCCATCGCTTTCCCTTCTTTCTTTCTCCGTTAAAAAAATATCTTTCTCTCTTTGCTTTATTATTTGCCTTTTTTCACATCCGGTTGTCTGCGCGGACACACACACACACACACACACACACACACACACACACACACACAGATATATATATATATATAGATAGATAGATAGATAGATAGATAGATAGATAGATACACATACATACATACATACAAGCGTACAGGCATACATGTATAGATACATGCATGTACATATAATGTATATAAACATATATATATATATATATACACAGTACTACACTACACTACACACACACACACACACACACACACACACACACACACACACACACTACACACAAACATGCACACATCACACACATACACACACACATTGCACGCACACACATTACACATGCACACACACGCCCGCGCGCGCGCGCACACACACACACCAGAAAGGCGCACAGCGCTCATTGCTAGAATGCTTGATCGCTACCAGGTGTACATAGCAGCCCTGAGCGAAACCAGGTTTGCCGGTGAAACCCAGCTGGAGGAAGTTGGAGGGGGCTACACCTTCTACTGCATTGGGAAGCCAGATGGCACCGCAAGAACCTTTGCCATACGAACCAAACTTGCACGACAGCTTGACAGCCTTCCACATGGGATAAACGACAGGTTGATGACCCTGCGTCTGAAGCTGTCCGAGGATCGCTTCTCCACAGTCATCAGCTGCTATGCTCCGACGATGACCATCCCTGATGACATCAAAGAAGCTTTCTACGAGGAGCTCAGCCGCACCATTTCAGCGGAAGACCGAAAGGACAGGCTGGTCATCCTTGGGGATTTCAATGCCCACGTCGGCATGGACTTCTCCTCGTGGCCAAAAGTCCTAGGACGGCACGGCACTGGCAAGTGCAACTCCAACGGACTGCTTTTGGTCTCGCTCTGCGCGCAGCATGGACTGACCATCACCAACACCCTCTTCCAACAAGCGGACAAGTACAAGAACACATGGATGCACCCCCACTCCAAGCAATGGCACATGCTGGACTATGTGATTGTCCGGCAGAGGGACAGATGTGATGTTTCCATTACACGCTGCATGAGAGGAGCAGTCTGTTGGTCGGACCATCGCCTGGAACGCAGCAAGATGAACATCAGACTTGCACGCAAGCTCCAACCAGCCAGGCAGAAACCCCCTAGGAAGCTGAACATCCACCGCCTCCCTATCACCAATGACGTGCTGGAGCAGCAAATCCAAACAGCTCTCCAAGAAATTCCTGCATCGACTGATGTAGAAGTATGAAGCACCTTTAGAGATGCTGTGTACACAGCAGCAGCTGACACACTCGGCTTTGTACAGGGGAGCCACAAAGACTGGTTTGACGAGAACGACTCTGGAATCTCCAAACTCCTGAACACTGCATATACGGCATCAGGATCACATTTCCGATAGACTGCCAGAGGAAGACGGACCAGTTCTTGCAAACCAAGCAGCTCGTACAGAAGAGGCTGCGTGAGATGAAGAACACCTGGTGGGAGAGAAAGTTCGAAGAGCTTCAGTCCGCTGCTGATGCTCATGACATGAAGACCTTCTATTATGGTCTCCGAGCTGTATATGGGCCGAGAGTCACAGGATCAACCCCTGTCCGAGCCTTGGACCAGACCACCTTCCTGACAGACAAGAAAGACATCCTTGCCCGCTGGGCAGAGCACTTCAACACCCTCCTCAACAGGGACACGTCCGTATCTGACGAGGTAATTGCAGCCCTCCCACAGCTACCAGTCAATGACTCGCTAGCTACCCCTCCCACCAAGGCCGAGACCCGGAAGGCCCTGAAGATGACAACGTCAGGAAAAGCACCAGGAGCGGATAGAATCCAGGCTGACATCTACAAGTATGGAGGCGAGGTGCTGACAGACAAGTTGACCACCCTGTTCCAGTCTATCTGGATGTCCCCCAGGATTTCAAGGATGCTTTAATTGTCCACATCTACAAACAGAAGGGAGACAAAACATCCTGAGATAACCACCGTGGAATATCTCTCCTCTGCATCACCGGCAAGATCTTCGCCCGCATCATACTGAGCAGACTGGTTGACCATGTCTCCAACACAATCATCCCTGAAGCACAGTGCGGCTTCCGCTCAGGCAGGGGAACATGTGACATGGTGTTTGCCGTACGCCAGTTGGAAGAGAAGTGCCGTGAGCAGAACATGGAGCTCCACATGGTTTTTGTAGACCTGACTAAGGCCTTCGACTTGGTGAACCGCCGTGGTATGTGGAAGATCCTCCTAAAGTTCGGATGCCCAGGGAGCCTAATCCAGCTGATTGCATCATTCCACGATGGCATGCAGGCGAGAGTGCAGGAAAATACTGACATGTCGAATCCGTTCCCTGTGGTAAATGGAGTGAAGCAGGGCTGCGTCCTGGCACCCACACTTTTCTCCATTCTCTTCTCTGCCATACTGATAGACGCCTTTCAAGACTGTGACCGGAGCATCTACATTCAGGTTCGCACACATGGCAAACTTTTTAACTTGCGGCGACTCCGCGCCAGGTCCTGGGTGTTTGAGGCACTGTTGAGAGAGTTCTTCTTCGCTGATGACTGCGCGCTTGCTGCACACACCAATGAGGACATGTAGTTCATTATGGACAGGTTCTCAACCTCCTGCAGGCGCTTTGGACTCATCATCAGCCTCAGCAAGACGTACCAATCAGCTAGCTCACAGAACGCCAGTGCCTCCCCCCACCTGCAATCAAGATTGATGACACAGAGATCAAGTCAGTCGACAAGTTTTGCTACCTGGGCAGCACCCTATGCAACAACGGAGCCCTTGATGCAGAAATGACGCTGTGCATCGCCAAGGCCAGCTCCGCCTTTGGCAGACTCAACAACAGGCTGTGGAACAACAAAGGCATCAGCCTCAGCACCAAAATCAAAACCTACAGAGCTGTTGTGCTGACCACTTTGTTGTACTGCTGTGAAGCTATGGACGACGTATCGCCGTCACATTCAACAACTTGAGCAGTTTTACCAGAGATGCTACGAAAGATCCTCGACATAAACTGGCAAGACAGGGTCTGCAGCCTCAGGTTCTAGGAGGAGCGGCCTGCTAACATTGAAAGCCTGCTGATCCAGTGCCAGCTACGCCAGGACAGGGCGCGTTGTCACGCATGACGAACAGCAGGATCCCGAAATGCTCTTGTATGGCTAGGTGAAGGAAGGCCACCGCGAACTTGGAAGACCCTGCAAGCGCCGCAAGGACACCTTGAAGACAAACCTCAAAGCCTGTGACATAGACATCGCTTCCTGGGAAACTGATGTCCGCTCTCGCTGGAGGATGCTGTGCTCTAGTGGCATAAAGACGTTTGAAAACAAGAGAACGCTGGCCATTAAGGAGAAGCGTGAGCGAAGGAAGAAGGGCTTAACTTCTGGAGATGTTTTCCCTTGCAACACCTGTGGGAAGTGCTGCGCATCCTAATCGGCCTCTTCTCCCAAATGAGGACACACACCGACAGACAAACCTGCCTGCCTACTCATCCGTCGGTCCGACGGGAGACTCCATCATCATCGTAATATTATTAAAGAAAAGATACCGAAACCATCAGCTTGCTATACAAGACTAATAACCTCTACTTTCTTCCGTGTAAAACTTCATGCGCAAAAGACAAAGTATAGTAAAAATGTTACATGCATCTGTGGTAAGCAGTTCAGCTTACATCATTGTTTGTTTCACTGTCAGCAGTTACGTATCTTCTTGCCCAAGTATTTCAAAGAGAATAATTATTCTGCAGATCATTTTTGGAAAGTTATTTCTGACGAGGTTCTTATGGTCGAACTTTCACAGGCATTGGTTCATAGCCCTATTTCTACATTCCTTTAATGTACTTCAGAATTGTGTTAATGGTTTCTGATTATTATTATCATTATTATTATTGAATTGTTACTGTTAAATGTAATTGCATGTTAGTTATGCATTTTTTGGTAGTTTTCTACCTTTTCTGTTTTCCTCTTCCCTCTCCCCTCCCCAGTCACACCCCCTCCTTTCCCCACTTTTTTTGTGATCGTCTAATATCACTGATAGTGAAAAGACGCTAAACTAAAGAACGAACACACACACACACACACACACACACACACACACACACACACACACACACACACACACACACACAAACAGCTCATTGACCTCACGGGTCATTCCCTAGCGATCATTTTCATCTTGTGTGGGGAATGTAGATTTCTTTTCCGTGGCGGATTCTAATGGAGTGGAAATGATGTTGGCCGGCTGCAGTGCCCCCGTGTGGCCCGTGTCAGCCAATGACGGAGCGGCTTACAAAAGACGTACACAGGCCTCAGTGTGCCGGCACCCAATAGGAGGTGTTGGTGTTGTGGGAGAAGTTCACGTCGCTTCATTTCCGTGAAGTCGGCGCCGATAATGAGAGCCAATCGAGTGCGTCTGATTGCGTAAAGAGTGGAGAGATTGCTGTTCATGCGTCGCTCTGTTTGGGGTTTTTCGTGTGTGTGTGTGTGTGCGTTTTTTTGTGTGTGTGTGTGTGTGTGTTCGTGTGTGTCTGCGTGTGTGTGTGTGTGATTGTGTTCGTTTGTGTGTGTGTGTGTGTGTGTGTTTGGGTGATGAATTGGCAATGGCGGTGAACCTTGATTTTGCCTTTTTGGGTGCCGGAGGTGTGGGGGATTGGGGGAGGGGGTTGGTGGTTGGGGAGTGCAGGGAGGTTAGTAGTATAAGAGATGGGGGTTCTATATACAACTTTTTTGGGCGTATTAGCTTGTGTTAAGGCCCTCAAGCATAAAAACAATTTAGTCAAAACCTGTGTATGTTGGAGTAATATGACCCTCAAGCATAAAAAAAAATATAACAAGTTATATGTGTATGGAGAGCCAAATCACAAGATAAAAAAAAAAAATGGTTGGATATGTGTATGGGGGAGCGAAACGGTCATGGGGGTTCTATATACAACCGACCCCAGCCCAAAACCGCGCAATACCGCCCTCAAGCATCATAAAAAAAATCTAGTTAAAACCAGTTATAACCAGTTACGTGTATGGAGAGCGAAACGGTCGCCCCGTTCCCCGTGTGTGCTAGCGACCGCACGGCGTGTGCAGTGGGAGTGGTCCCGCGCACAGCCTGCTTCCCGCGCGCGCGAAGATTGTGATCACCCTATTAGAGAAAAGATTATATTGTATATATAGAAAAAATAATGCCTTTTCCGCGTAACATTTGTGAGTACCCCCAAGTTAAAACAAATAGAGTATGCGGTCGAGCTTGCATGGGGCTCTATAGTAAAGATCATATTAAATGTCATAGAAAAGGAATGTCACTTCCAGTACTTTGTATAAAATGCAACCTTTATGTACGTACGAAGTATGTTATTTGTTGTAAATGTAAGCATAAAAAAGAGAAGCCTCCTCCCATGGAGAAAAAGATTGATCCTATACCCGATTGTGGAGAACATTCAAGCGACTCTGAGGATGATGATGATGACGATGAAATTGACCCTTTTGAAACTTATTCAAGAGGGTATATTCCACCCTTTGGTGGAGTAATCATTGGATTCAGAGATTGATCAACTTGTAAAAAAAAATCCTATTAGAGAAAAAAATATAATAGTATATATAGAGAGAAAAATGGTGCAACGATATTCTGAAAAATATTACCGTGATCTCGCTTCAAGAAAAGAGATTCCTAATCATGAATCTATGAATAAAACTGAGTTGATTAAAGCACTGGGGTTTGATGCTTTGGAGGGGGAGACCAATGCTACGCTTAAAGATATTGCACGAAAGCTCAAAATTCGTGGTTTTAGTAGAATGAAAAAAGATGAACTTATTAAAAATATACGTCAACTACAACATAAAGCTGAATCCACGGAGGAGTTTGGTAGTATTATTAAAAATTATAAACTTGCGGCTCTTCCAAATGAAATAGATCCGCTTTCGTTTATGATGAGTAAAGTGGACACTATTAACCAAAGAGCTATTCCACTGACCAAACAAAATATTGTTTTAACGGTGGAGTTTGGTCAAATTAAAAAATAATGATACTACTGTAGCTGTATTTCGATCGGAATATCAAAGTATTATTGATGTTGTTGATGATCAAGATATTGAAAAACAAATAAAACAGATTTTGTTAAAAATAGAAAATTTTACAAATGAAGGTTCAGGATGGTTCATTAAAAGAATCTTTAGTTTATGGGTGAATAGAGTTTCTATTACATCTCCAGGATCCTTTATTGAATCACCACAGTGGTTAAAAAATAAAAGAGCTGTGATTAATATTAAAAATAAAGATGATCAATGTATAAGACATTGTTTACGTGCACACAAGTTTCCAGCAAAAGCGAATTCTAATTTAACTTATTCCTATCCTTCTGATGATGGGTTTAATTTTGAAAATATTGACTTTCCTACACCAATAAAACAAATTACAAGGATCGAGACTCAAAATAATATTGCTATTAATGTATACTATTTAAAAAAATAAAACGATTGAACGCGCAAGAATATCAAAACAACCCACCAACATGGAGCGTATTAAACTTCTTATTATAGAAAATGAAAATGGTGGACAACATTATACTTATATTAAGAATTTTAACAGACTACTGAGTAATACAAACAAACACAAAGCAGCCATGTACTTTTGTGAGTATTGCTTGACAGGTACAACATCATCAGAACTTTTAGAAGAACATATTAAGCGATGCGCGCAGATCAACCACAAGAACTATTCTCGCGTTGAGATGCCATCGGAGAAGACAAAAATGATCAAATTTACCAATTTTCAAAAACAAATGCAAGTTAGTGATGTGATATATGCTGATTTTGAGGCGATTTGTAAAGAAATAAAAGACGATTCCCATTCGAATAATACCATCAAAGAAAGCGAACACATCATCTCGTCATACGGGTTTGTGCATGTTAGGTCTGATGGAAGGGCGTACAAACCGCAACTATTTCGTGGTGAGAATGCGGTCAGTCATTTTCTCGAAAAACTTCAAAGAATATATTATCATACTGTCAAGGAATTGAAAAAACCAGTTCCAATAAAGATGACCAAAAAAGATAACGAATCGTTTGAAAACGAACGAGTTTGTTGGATATGTAGAGGGGAACTACCCGCAAATGATAAAGTAAGAGATCATGACCATATCACAGGGAACTATAGAGGTGCCGCGCATGCATCGTGTAATCTTAAATTGAGAATAAAACCCGACGAATTTGTGTTGTCGATATTATTTCACAACCTCAAAGGTTACGACTCTCACGCGATCATTTCGGAGCTCGCGAACAAAGGTGGTGGTAGAATTACGTGTATCGCGAATAATAAAGAGAAGTACATCACATTCAGTTGGGGAAGGTTGAAGTTTTTAGATAGTTTCGCATTCTTGAGTTCGAGTCTCGACCAGCTTGCGAAGAACCTTCCGGATGATAAGAAGTTTTTAACGCGCAAACATTTCACAGATGAGGAGGAGTTCAAGCTCGTTACGAGAAAAGGAGTCTTTCCGTACGAATATATTACCGATTGGAGTAAATACGAAGATACGAAACTACCAAAGAAAAGTCATTTCTTTAGTAAACTTAACAACACGGATATATCAGAAAGTGACCACGAGCATGCCAAGAATGTGTGGAAGAAGTTTAAATGTAAGAATCTAGGTGATTATAACGATCTGTACTTAGTCACTGATGTGTTGTTACTTGCCGATGTGTTCCAGAATTTTAGAAATACGTGTTTGCGAACTCATAATCTCGATCCTGTTCATTATTACACGCTTCCCGGAATGTCTTGGGATGCTTTACTCAAGAGTACGGGAATAGAACTCGAACTGTTGACGGATATCGAACAATATAACATGATAGAGGCGGGAATACGCGGTGGAATCAGTATGACTGTAAGAAGATACGCGGAGGCTAATAACAAGTATATGAAAGATTACAGACCTGAAAAAACGGATTCGTATATCATGTATCTCGACGCGAACAACTTGTATGGTTGGGCGATGTTACAAGCTTTACCCACGGGTGGATTTATCTGGGATAACGATGCTAATCTCGAAAAGATTCTAAATCACCCCGACGATGATGAGACGGGATATATTGTGGAGTGTGATATCGAGTACCCTGAGGAATTACACGACGAACATAACGATTATCCCCTAGCTCCTGAGAAAATAGAAATAAAACTCGAAAACCTCTCACCCTATCAACGACGCCTTCGTGAAAAACTCGAGATGCGCGGAAAGGAAACGAGAAAATTAGTTCCGAATCTATGGAATAAGGTTGGTTATGTCGTTCACTATAGAAATCTCAAGCTATACACGCAACTTGGCATGAAAGTAACTAAAATCACAAAAGTGTTAAAGTTTAATCAAAGTCCCTGGATGGCGCCCTATATATTGATGAACACCAAACTGAGACAAGCCGCTACTAACGATGCCGATAAAGATCTGTATAAATTAATGAACAACTCGGTATTTGGTAAAACTATGGAAAATATCAGAATGAGAACGAATATCAAATTATTCAAGTTAGATGAAGAGGACAAGGCACGCAAACTAATAAACAAACCGGCTTATGTCGATCATATGATCATCAACGAGAAACTTCTAGCGATTCACTACAAAAAAAAATAAGCTTGTGCTCAATAAACCTATCTATATCGGGATGGCCATTCTCGACCTATCAAAGTATCTCATGTATGATTTGTATTACAACCACTACAAGAAAAAATATGGATGCAGGTTGTTATATACTGATACCGATTCATTCATTCTCCACGTAGAATGCGAGGATTTTATCGCTGGTATGGATGATAATGTACATGACCGCAGTAATTTTCCAAAAGATCATCCATTGTACGATAAATCGATAGAGAAAGTGCCAGGATACATGAAAAGTGAGCTCGGATGTAAACCGATCCGACAATTCTGCGGCTTGCGCTCGAAGATGTATTCGGTTGTAGCGGATGATGGATCAGTTATCAAGAAAGCCAAGGGCATAAAAAAATGTGTGGTGAAGGATGAAATTGAACCCGATATGTATAAGGAGTGTATTGATCGATCTGTTCAATTTACTAATAGTATGAGAACGTTCAGATCGTATAAGCACAAGATGTACACGATCAAGCAAATGAAGACATCACTCTCACCGTACGATTCCAAACGCTATTGGCTAGATGATGGTATTACATCTTACGCCTACGGGCACTATGGTATTTCTGTATCGTGAGGAACAACCATAAGCTCTTCGTGTACAAACCCTCTGGATGGGCCATTTTGTAAATAATAAAGAATAGGATCGCCGGGCATCATACGCTTAATATTATAAACTTTAAGAGACCAAACGGGATCCGTTGCTCGTTTGCGAGCTCCACCCTCGAGCTCACCGGGCTCATACAAGTACCGAACTTGCGCATCAGGCGGTAACTCTCCTTTATCATCTTTAGTCGGTGCAGAGGATTCGGCTTCTACCGATTTGACCTTTATTGCGACCGACGGTTTCTTACCTATAAGTCTCGTCACCTCATTATTCAATGCAGCCACAACAGCCGGTAATCTAGTGACCCATTCTGTTGATCGATTCGGCGATTTCATTTCAGCCACATATTGATGACTAAACAATCGTTCTGCCAGCGTACGATTAAATCTTTCTACAATAGCCTGGCTTC
>JAAQRG010275514.1:0-12959 GCA_011634625.1 Babylonia areolata | reverse complement strand
GTGTTGACTGCATGCAATGTTTAAGACTGCTGATTGTCTTTTTTTTTCTTCCTCTGCGTGTAAGGAAGCGGTGGTGGGGCAGAGACAGAGACAGAGACAGATTGCTATAGAGAGATCGACAGGCACAGACTGAGAGACAGAGAGAGAGAGAGAGAGAGAGAGAGAGAGAGAGAGAGAGAGAGAGAGAGAACAAATCAGGTGTTTACCTTGATGTCAGATACTGACTCTGAAAGTCGGTAGCTAGTTTTTCGTTCCACCCTTGTTTCCTTAGCTTTTTTTTTTTTTTTTGTTGGGTGGGGGTGGGTGGGGGGTTGGGGGTGTGGGGTTGGGGGGAAGGGGTGTCTTTTTCGTCAAGCAGGTGCGTTGCCCGTAAAGCTGCTTGGAGCTGAGGTGTCTGCACCCCTTGCCAAGCACCAGACAGACAGATAAGGTAAGAAGAGGAAGGTAACTAGCTTGAAAATGGGGGATGAAGATGATGAGGTGGTGAGGAAGGGGGAGAGGGGGTGTTGAAAAAGAAAGAGGCAGAGCGGCGGGAGGAAGGATGGGGGGTTGGGGGGGGCGGGGGGCGTAGGTAATTAACAGGTTGGTCGGGGCCTTTCGCGGGTCGGTCGGATGCACACGGTCACACCTGTCCACTTTTGACCGATTAGAGGGAGACCATGCGAGAGGAGAAGAAAGAGAAGAGGTGCTGACCAAGACTGATGGGGGGAAAACACACACGCGCACCGACGGATGAGCGGGGGGAACCGCTACATAGCTTATGGCGCTTCTTTTGCAGGAAAAGCTTTTATTTTATTAATTTATTATAAAAAAAAAAATTGTTATTGTTTTGTAACTAAGTTTCATAAAAAAGGGCACACATGCGCGTGCGCAGCTTTATAGGTCTGTACGCATGGATAAACAGGCGTACACAGACACAGAGACAGAAAGAAAACCAAGCATCATTTCCATATATATATATATATATATATATCTGATAGTCAGTCGTGTCCGACTATGACCATCAGAACAGCAGAAGAGGCAACTGCTGTTCCGACTATTTGGGCTAGAATTTGGTTATAGTGGAGAGTGTCTTGCCCAAGTACATCCCCACTCTCTCAGCCAAGAGGGTTTTTTAGGACAGTCGGCGTTGGGACATGTCCGTATAAATATATGTTTATATATGCGCTCTATAAAACAGCGCCCAAAACACCACCACCATCAACAACAACTACGGAGACTACCTGTCACATGCGGGCAGATGGAGCTCGACAGCCCGGGAAGGCAGTCCATCTAAGACAAGGAAAAGTCTGAAGTAAAACCCATGAAGTGCTAAGGAATGCAGGACAGTCTCGACATGCATTGACCCTGGGTCCATGGCCATGTCCCGACTTTCAGTAGCCGCGCCCCCGTGCCTCCGAGGAAGGTTTTGAGCCAGAGGCTAGGACAAGGACAGTCTGATATAAAACCTACGACCTGAGGACCTCACTGTCACCGTCCCAGCTTGCTAGGCTATGGCAGATGAACCACAGGTGTAAAGGGTGGGGCCAGTACTGCGCACACTGCACTCCACCTAAAAATTCCATTGCGCAGGCTTGAAGGACACGTCCACGTCCGCGCCACCAACTATTCCAAGCCCTGTAGCGATGGGAAAGGGGCGAAAACGGCAGGTGGAAGGTCACTGGAAGCCGCAGTTCCAATCCTGCATGCAGGCGGTTCAGGATATTGGTCGCCTGATTGTTGACCCGGAGGTGACAGCATCACTCGGCAGCACCCTGAACGACCAAGCAGCCTTTTCTAGGGACAGCACTGCTTGCTCCACACGGAGAGGGGCCTAGAAAAGGTGGTCCAAACAAATGCTCATCTCCATACCCCCCAGTTGGCTAGCCGCGGTCAACGGGCATCTCAAAACGCGGTCGAACAACAATAGAGAAGAAAAGGCCGGCACCTGCCTCACAATTAGGTGCAAAAGGACTAAAGGTAGCATGCTGGAACATCCGAACCATGCATGACTCTGCAGACAGCAACCACCCAGAAAGGCGTTCCGCTCTAGTCGCACACGAACTTCAGAGACTGAACATTGACATTGCTGCCGTCAGCGAAGTCCGCTTTGCAGGGAAAGGCAGCCTCCAGGAACACGGCGCTGGGTACACCCTCTACTGGTCAGGCAAGCCAGAGACCGAGAGACGCCTTTATGGCGTAGGCTTTTTGGTCAGGAGCACCATTGCCTCCAAGCTTGAAAACCTGCCAACAGGACACTCAGACCGAATTATGTCCATGCGCCTCCCACTACGGAACAAACAGCATGCCACTCTGTTCAGCGTGTACGCTCCAACCCTCAAAGCGGACCCCACAGAAAAGGTCAAGTTTTACACTGATCTGCGCAACCTCGTTCAGAACACCCCTGCTGACGACAAGGTCATCATCCTTGGCGACTTCAATGCCAAAGTTGGCCAAGATTCAGAAGCCTGGAAAGGAGTCCTTGGCAAGCATGGCGTTGGTAATTGCAACGACAATGGGCGCCTTCTTCTCGAGTTCTGTGCAGAGCAGCAGTTTACCATCACCAACACCATTTCCCAGCAGAAGGACAGCCTGAAGACAACGTGGATGCATCCTCGGTCCAAACATTGGCACCTCATTGATTACATCCTGATGCGCCAGAGAGA
Organism: Babylonia areolata; assembly: GCA_011634625.1. NCBI lineage: Eukaryota > Metazoa > Mollusca > Gastropoda > Neogastropoda > Buccinidae > Babylonia > Babylonia areolata. Next base: position 10,314 of record JAAQRG010275514.1, on the reverse strand, counting down.
CGTACGAGACGTCCTACACACCCGAATGATGCCCAGCGCGGAGTGTCATACTGACCACCGCCTCGTCCGCAGCAAGCTCAGGCTCCACTTCAAGCCAAAACCAAAGAAAGGAGGAGCTCCTAGGAAGAAATTCCAGGTCGGCAACTTTCAGTCAGCTGAAGTGAAAGCTGAATTCCAGGCGAAGCTTCAGGACAAACTTGAAGACCCCAGTTGCCCCACAGACCCCTCTCCAGAAGCACTATGGGCACAGCTGAAATCAACCATCCTGCAGTCCTCTGAAGAAGTCCTAGGGTTCTCGTCGAAAAAGAACAAGGACTGGTTTGACGAAAACAACCAGGAGATCCAAGAATTGCTGGCGAAGAAGAGATCAGCCCACCAGGCTCACCTTGCACAACCGTCTTGTCCGGTGAAGAAAGCAACCTTCCGGCTCATATGCAGCAACCTCCAGCGCAAGCTTCGTGAGATTCAAAATGGGTGGTGGACCAACCTCGCAGAGAGGGCTCAGCTTTGTGCAGACACTGGTGACTACCGGGGCTTATACGAAGCCTTGAAGGTGGTGTACGGTCCCTCATACCAGGTCCAGAGTCTTTTGCGCAGCGCAGACGGCCAGGCGCTCTTCACAGACAAGACGTCGATCCTGAACAGGTGGTCGGAACATTTCCAGGCCCTCTTCAGCGCCAACCGCACGGTTCAAGACTCGGCATTTCTCCGCATCCCACAACAGCCAGTGAAATTACAACTGGACGAGCTACCAACCCTAGAAGAGACTGTCAAGGCCATTGAACAGCTGAAATGTGGCAAGGCAGCAGGGGTTGACGGAATTCCGCCGGAGGCGTGGAAGAATGGAGGCCCAGCACTACACTCCAAGCTCCACAACCTCTTTGTCTGCTGCTGGGAGCAAGGCAAACTACCACAGGACCTCCGTGACGCAGTCATCATCACCCTGTATAAAAACAAGGGAGAAAAGTCGGACTGCTCCAACTACAGGGGGATAACTCTGCTCTCCATCGCAGGCAAGATCCTCGCCAGAGTCCTCCTAAATCGGCTGGTGCCTACTATCGCCGAAGAACATCTCCCAGAGAGTCAGTGTGGCTTTACAGCCAACAGAGGCACCACTGACATGGTCTTCGTTCTCAGACAGCTACAAGAAAAATGTCGGGAACAGAACAAAGGACTGTATGCGACATTCGTCGATCTCACGAAAGCTTTCGACACCGTGAGCAGAAAAGGTCTGTGGGAGATCATGAAACGTCTAGGATGTCCCCCAAAATTCCTCAGCATGGTCATCCAACTACATGAGGAACAGCGTGGACAGGTCAGACACAGCAACGACCTTTCAGAGCCCTTCCCAATTGGAAATGGAGTGAAACAAGGTTGTGTCCTCGCGCCGACCCTCTTCACGATCTTCTTCAGCATGATGCTCCAACAGGCCACTGAAGATCTTGGCGACGACGACGGTATCTTCATCAGATACCGCACTGATGGCAACCTATTCAACCTGAGGCGGCTACAGGCCCACACCAAGACACTGGAGCAACTCATCAGAGAGCTTCTGTTTGCCGACGATGCTGCCCTCGTCGCCCATACAGAAGCGGCCCTGCAGCGTATAACGTCCTGCTTCGCAGAGGCTGCGCAGCTCTTCGGCCTAGAAGTCAGTCTGAAAAAGACGGAAGTTCTCCACCAGCCTGCCCCACAGGAAGAATTCCACGCTCCTCACATCAACATCGGTGAGACAGAGCTGAAGTCGGTCCACCAGTTCAGCTACATAGGCTGCACCATCTCGTCTGACGCCAAGATCGACAAGGAGATCGACAACAGACTTGCAAAGGCAAACAGCGCATTCGGCAGGCTGTACAAGAGTGTGGAACAACAAACACCTGAAGAAAGACACAAAGATCAGCGTGTACAGAGCTGTTGTACTGCCCACCCTGTTGTATGGTTCCGAAACCTGGGTCACCTACCGGCACCACATACGACTGCTTGATCGCTTCCACCAGCGCTGCCTTCGCACCATCCTCAGCATCCACTGGAGTGACTACATCACAAATGTCGATGTCCTGGAGCAGGCAAAGACTATCAGCATCGAGGCAGTGCTGCTAAAGACCCAGCTACGTTGGGCAGGGCACGTGTCCAGGATGGAGGACCACCGCCTGCCCAAGATCGCGCTGTATGGCGAACTGTCCACTGGCCACCGTGACAGAGGAGCACCCAAGAAGAGATACAAAGACTCCTTGAAGAAAGCTCTCGGTGCCTGTCACATTGACCATCGCCAGTGGTCCGCAGTAGCCGCTGATCGAGAGACCTGGCGACGCACCATCCGCCAAGCTGTCTCCTCCTTCGAAAACAACCGCAGGGCCAGCCTTGAGGACAAACGCAGAAGGAGGAAGAACCACGACGCTGCAGCCGCGAACCCAGACCAGACTTTCCCTTGCAACCGCTGTGGCCGACTCTGCTTTTCCCGCATTGGCCTTGTCAGCCATGAACGTGCCTGCATCAGACGTGGACAACGCCCTTCCTAGATCTTCGTCAGCGAAGCCAGGCCATGAATGATAAAACAGCGCCCAAAACACCACCACCATCAACAACAACTACAAACATGGAAAGACATAGAAAAAATATATAATCATCATAAAAAAGATCTCTCTTCCCACCCTTCCCTCCCTCCCCAATTACTCTCACACCTAATTTGATTTCTTTCTTTTTCCTTCCTTTTTTTCCTTTCTTTAAATTTCTCTCTTCTGCCGAGAGATAGTTTTGATGTTACTGATCAATAACCATGAAACTCAGCATTCGGACAAACAATTTTACCTTGCCAGTTAGTCCTCATAATTTTTATGCTTTTGTCTATCTATCTGTCTGTCTGTCTGTCTGTCTGTCTGTCTGTCGCAGTCTCCCTCTGTCTTTGACTTTCCCCTCCCCCTTCTTTGTCAGTCTCTCTCCTCTCTCTTTGTTCTCTCTTTCTCTCTCTCCCTTTCCCCTGTAACTGTTTGTGTTACTTCATCCCGAGAAAAACAGGTGTTGTGGCCATGTTGTTTAGCTGTGTTTTGCACTGCATGCACTCATAGCAGAATGGCAAGGGTAGGATCGATGAAAACCCACCATGCCTGGCATTTCAGTGAGTGGTTACACTTCTATAGCTTCTTCTGTTCGTCCGATCGCCTGTCTGTCTGTCTGTCTCTTGTTCTCTCTTTCGCGCGCGCGCGTGTGTGTTATTATATGTGAAAGTGTGTTACTGTGTGTTACTCTGTGTGTGTGTGTGTGTGTGTGTGTGTGTGTGTGTGTGTGTGTGAAAGTGTGTTACTGTGTGTTACTCTCTCTCTCTCTCTCTCTGTGTGTGTGTGTGTGTGTGTGTGTGTGTGTGTGTGTGTGTGTGTGTGTGAAGTCAAGTCAAAATGATCTTTAGTGAGGGTAAAAGAATAAGCTTGCACAGCTTTTTTTTTAATCCCGCCCTCAGAAAAAAAAGAAAGAAAAAAGTAGAGACAAGAAAATAGAAGAAAAGAGGAAGGGGGTTAAGAAGAGTATCAAAAAAAAAAATCAAGCCCGATAAGACACACAAATTCTATGGTGAAAAACAGTATACGGACAAATAGCAAATGAACATAATTATATACGTTATGTCGACACACTTATACATACGAAAGCAGAATCCTTACATCATTAACAAAGATATTTTGGAAGAGAGACAGTGAAGGTGAGAACGCGAGCGAGACTGAAGACAGAAAGACAGACAGACAGGCAGACAGACAGACAGAACTGATAAAGTACCAGTTCAGAAAGGGGGGTAAAGACGGTTGGAGTCAGAAGACAGAGAGAAAGTAACAGACGGTGTGTGTGTGTGTGTGTGTGTGTGTGTGTGTGTGTGAGAGATTGCTGATGGATTGGCTGTGCGTAGTGACCTGTCCCGCCCTCTGATGACTTCACAGATGACAGGCCTGGTGGATTGAGGTTAAAGACTCGGGGGTGGGGGTAAAACGGTGGTAGAGAAGAAATATTTGTGAATGTGGTAATGGTGCGCCTGACAGTGTGTGTGTTAGAGAGAGAGAGAGAGAGAGAGAGAGAGAGAGAGAGACAGACAGACAGACAGACAGACGGACGGACAGAGAGACAGGCAGAGACAGACAGACAGAAAGAGAGCGAGTCAAATCAAATCAAATCAAATCACTTTAGTTATAACCCATCCAACCACGAAAGGGCCATTTCAGGGCTGGTGTGTGTGTGTGTGCGTGTGCGTGTGCGTGTGTGTGTGTGTGTGTGTGTGTGTGTGTGTGTGTGTGTGTGTGTTCGTACATGCGTGCGTGCTTGCTCGCGCGCGTGTGTGTGCGTGTTTGTGTATGGGTGTGCGTGCGTGTGTGCGTGCAAGTCGTTCAGCGTTCAGCGTTCTTTACCTCCCCCCCCCCCCGCCACCCCCTCCCCTCTCTCTCCCTCTCTCTCCCTCTCTCTCTCTCTCTCCCTCCCTCTCTCTCTCTCCCTCCCGCCACAGCCATCACCTCCACATCTGCCTTGTCTCCCGAGGTCCGATCCCTCTTGTAGCTGCTTTGTGTCATCAGCGAGAGCTCCACATCACAGGGCATGGCAGAGACAGGCAGGTTGTGCACACACTGACAACTCCATCAGCAAACACCACTCCCCTTTTCCCTATCCCTTCTTTGCGCTGTGCACCAGCAACCGTGACAAAAGATAATGCGGTGATGATATTTCATGCTGTTGATCATTAGTGGCAAGTGGTAATATGCTTGGCCCACTCAGTCTGGCTCCGCGACTAAGCTGTTATTGTCGTAAGTAGGGAGCTCGGTATGTGAAGTCCTGTGGATGATCAGTCAGAACAGGGACTACTGAACACCACCTAAGTGACTCAACAACATAGCAGGGTCTCCTCTGGTGTGCGGCCTCTTGGCCACCTAACATCGATAGTTCCCCGGGTCAAACCAGGTGTGGCTGTGTATGGGGACCAGGTGTGTGTGGGGGACATGGGACAGGCAGGTGTGTGACTCACAAAGAGCAGCATAGGAGGATTGGCACTGAAACGATGCAGAAAACTCTCTCTCTCTCTCTCTCTCTCTCTCTCTCTCTCTCTCTCTCTCTCTGTGTGTGTGTGTGTGTGTGTGTGTGTGTGTGTGTGTGTGTGTGCATTTAAAAGAAAAGAAATACAAATTCTGGGCATAACACATACAGTGACAATAACTACACCATTGACGTGCTTCCTGAATATAGATATATTTTAAAGTGGATACTGAATTTACTAGAATGAAGATGAAAGAAATTAAATGGACCGGGCTGTAGTTTCAACCTGTAGGCCATTGGCAGGCGCGCTTTAGCTCTGTAAGTCTACATACTCTCGACCCGAAAATGTTTGGTTTGAAGCTGGTGGTATTCTCTTTCTTCCCCAGTGGCTTCATAGTATCAATACAGAACTCATATTTTATTTCACTGGATGAAGTACTTATTACAAGTAAGTCTTGAAGGCCTTGCCTCTCTTGTGTTCTGTTGTTGGATAAAGTGTTTACCACAGGTGAGTCTTGAAGGTCGTGCCTCTCTTTCTGTTGTTGGATAAAGTGTTTATCACAGGTGAGTCTTGAAGGTCGTGCCTCTCTTTCTGTTGTGGGATACAGTGTTTACCACAGGTGAGTCTTGAAGGTCGTGCCTCTCTTTCTGTTGTTGGATACAGTGTTTACCACAGGTGAGTCTTGAAGGTCGTGCCTCTCTTTCTGTTGTTGGATACAGTGTTTACCACAGGTGAGTCTTGAAGGTCGTGCCTCTCTTTCTGTTGTTGGATACAGTGTTTATCACAGGTGAGTCTTGAAGGTCGTGCCTCTCTTTCTGTTGTTGGATACAGTGTTTACCACAGGTGAGTCTTGAAGGTCGTGCCTCTCTTGTGTTCTGTTGTTGAATATAGTGTTTATCACAGGTATCACAGGTGAGTCTTGAAGGTCGTGTCTCTCTTGTGTTCTTTTGTTGGATAAAGTGTTTATTACAGGTGTCTTGAAGGTCGTGTCTCTCTTGTGTTCTTTTGTTGGATAAAGTGCTTATTACAGGTGTCTTGAAGGTCGTGTCTCTCTTGTGTTCTATTGTTGGATAAAGTGCTTATTACAGGTGTCTTGAAGGTCGTGTCTTGTGTTCTGTTGTTGGATAAAGTGCTTATTACAGGTGTCTTGAAGGTCGTGTCTCTCTTGTGTTCTATTGTTGGATAAAGTGCTTATTACAGGTGTCTTGAAGGTCGTGTCTTGTGTTCTGTTGTTGGATAAAGTGCTTATTACAGGTGTCTTGAAGGTCGTGTCTCTCTTGTGTTCTATTGTTGGATAAAGTGCTTATTACAGGTGTCTTGAAGGTCGTGTCTTGTGTTCTGTTGTTGGATAAAGTGCTTATTACAGGTGTCTTGAAGGTCGTGTCTCTCTTGTGTTCTATTGTTGGATAAAGTGCTTATTACAGGTGTCTTGAAGGTCGTGTCTTGTGTTCTGTTGTTGGATAAAGTGCTTATTACAGGTGTCTTGAAGGTCGTGTCTCTCTTGTGTTCTATTGTTGGATAAAGTGCTTATTACAGGTGTCTTGAAGGTCGTGTCTCTCTTGTGTTCTATTGTTGGATAAAGTGCTTATTACAGGTGTCTTGAAGGCCGTGCCTCTCTTGTGTTCTGTTGTTGGATAAAGTGCTTATTACAGGTGTCTTGAAGGCCGTGCCTCTCTTGTGTTCTGTTGTTGGATAAAGTGCTTATTACAGGTGTCTTGAAGGCCGTGCCTCTCTTGTGTTCTGTTGTTGGATAAAGTGCTTATTACAGGTGTCTTGAAGGCCGTGCCTCTCTTGTGTTCTGTTGTTGGATAAAGTGCTTATTACAGGTGTCTTGAAGGCCGTGCCTCTCTTGTGTTCTGTTGTTGGATAAAGTGCTTATTACAGGTGTCTTGAAGGCCGTGCCTCTCTTGTGTTCTGTTGTTGGATAAAGTGCTTATTACAGGTGTCTTGAAGGCCGTGCCTCTCTTGTGTTCTGTTGTTGGATAAAGTGCTTATTACAGGTGAGTCTTGAAGGCCGTGCCTCTCTTGTGTTCTGTTGTTGGATAAAGTGCTTATTACAGGTGAGTCTTGAAGGCCGTGCCTCTCTTGTGTTCTGTTGTTGGATAAAGTGCTTATTACAGGTGAGTCTTGGAGGCCGTGCCTCCCTTCTGTTAAGTTATTGGGTAAAGATCACAGGTGTCTTGAAGGCCGTGCCTATTGTGTTCTGTTGGATACAGATCACAGGTGTCTTGAAGGCCGTGCCTCTCTTTGGTTCTGTTGGGTAAAGATCACAGGTGTCTTGAAGGCCGTGCCTCTTGTGTTCTGTTGGATAAAGATCACAGGTGTCTTGAAGGCCGTGCCTCTCTTTGGTTCTGTTGGATAAAGATCACAGGTGTCTTGAAGGCCGTGCCTATTGTGTTCTGTTGGATAAAGATCACAGGTGTCTTGAAGGCCGTGCCTCTCTTGTGTTCTGTTGGATAAAGATCACAGGTGTCTTGAAGGCCGTGCCTCTTGTGTTCTGTTGGATAAAGATCACAGGTGTCTTGAAGGCCGTGCCTATTGTGTTCTGTTGGATAAAGATCACAGGTGTCTTGAAGGCCGTGCCTCTTGTGTTCTGTTGGATAAAGATCACAGGTGTCTTGAAGGCCGTGCCTCTCTTTGGTTCTGTTGGATAAAGATCACAGGTGTCTTGAAGGCCGTGCCTATTGTGTTCTGTTGGATAAAGATCACAGGTGTCTTGAAGGCCGTGCCTCTCTTGTGTTCTGTTGGATAAAGATCACAGGTGTCTTGAAGGCCGTGCCTCTTGTGTTCTGTTGGATACAGATCACAGGTGTCTTGAAGGCCGTGCCTCTTGTGTTCTGTTGGATACAGATCACAGGTGTCTTGAAGGCCGTGCCTCTTGTGTTCTGTTGGATAAAGATCACAGGTGAGTCTTGAAAGGCCGTGCCTCTCTTGTGTTCTGTTGGATAAAGATCACAGGTGAGTCTTGAAGGCCGTGCCTCTCTTTGGTTCTGTTGGATAAAGATCACAGGTGTCTTGAAGGCCGTGCCTCTTGTGTTCTGTTGGATAAAGATCACAGGTGTCTTGAAGGCCGTGTCTATTGTGTTCTGTTGGATACAGATCACAGGTGTCTTGAAAACCGTGCCTCTTGTGTTCTGTTGGATAAAGATCACAAGTGAGTCTTGAAGGCCGTGCCTCTCTTGTGTTCTGTTGGATAAAGATCATAGGTGTCTTGAAGGCCGTGCCTCTTGTGTTCTGTTGGATAAAGATCACAGGTGAGTCTTGAAGGCCGTGCCTCTCTTGTGTTCTGTTGGATAAAGATCACAGGTGAGTCTTGAAGGCCGTGCCTCTTGTGTTCTGTTGTTGGATAAAGATCACAGGTGAGTCTTGAAAGCCGTGCCTCGTGTGTTCTGTTGTTGGATAAAGATCACAGGTGAGTCTTGAAGGCCGTGCCTCTCTTTGGTTCTGTTGTTGGATAAAGATCACAGGTGAGTCTTAAAGGCCGTGCCTCCCTTGTGTTCTGTTGGATAAAGATCACAGGTGTCTTGAAGGCCGTGCCTCTCTTTGGTTCTGTTGTTGGATACAGATCACAGGTGAGTCTTAAAGGCCGTGCCTCTCTTTGGTTCTGTTGGATAAAGATCACAGGTGAGTCTTGAAGGCCGTGCCTCTTGTGTTCTGTTGGATACAGATCACAGGTGTCTTGAAGGCCGTGCCTCTTGTGTTCTGTTGGATAAAGATCACAGGTGAGTCTTGAAGGCCGTGCCTCTCTTGTGTTCTGTTGGATAAAGATCACAGGTGAGTCTTGAAGGCCGTGCCTCTTGTGTTCTGTTGTTGGATAAAGATCACAGGTGAGTCTTGAAAGCCGTGCCTCGTGTGTTCTGTTGTTGGATAAAGATCACAGGTGAGTCTTGAAGGCCGTGCCTCTCTTTGGTTCTGTTGTTGGATAAAGATCACAGGTGAGTCTTGAAGGCCGTGCCTCTCTTTGGTTCTGTTGGATAAAGATCACAGGTGAGTCTTGAAGGCCGTGCCTCTCTTTGGTTCTGTTGTTGGATAAAGATCACAGGTGAGTCTTAAAGGCCGTGCCTCCCTTGTGTTCTGTTGGATAAAGATCACAGGTGTCTTGAAGGCCGTGCCTCTCTTTGGTTCTGTTGTTGGATAAAGATCACAGGTGAGTCTTGAAGGCCGTGCCTCTCTTTGGTTCTGTTGTTGGATACAGATCACAGGTGAGTCTTGAAGGCCGTGCCTCTTGTGTTCTGTTGGATAAAGATCACAGGTGTCTTGAAGGCCGTGCCTCTCTTGTGTTCTGTCGTTGCTTTCTTCTACATTTTCGTTTCGTATCGTTTCTTTCCTTCTTCCTTCCTTTAAAAAAAATTCTTCCCGCCTTCCTTTCTCATGCTCATGTTGTTTCTGAGTGTCTTTTCATTTTCGTTCCTTCTTTTCGAGAGATAGAGACAGAGATACATAGACAGAATCAGAGACACAGAGAGAGGCAGATACAGAGAGAAAGAGAGACAGAGACAGAGAGGGACACAGAGAGAGGCAGATACAGAGAGAAAGAGAGACAGAGACAGAGAGGGACACAGAGAGCTGAGAGGGGGACCCTCGGGAATGACAGGGAATCTGTCCACCAGAAGTTCATCCCCAACTTTCAGCTGACGTGCTCGGCGCTGTTCTGACTGCCCTGTGACATATCCCCTATCCCTCAGTGCTGTTCTGACTGCCCTGTGACATATCCCCTATCCCTCGGTGCTGTTCTGACTGCCCTGTGACATATCCCCTATCCCTATCCCTCAGTGCTGTTCTGACTGCCCTGTGACATATCCCCTATCCCTATCCCTCAGTGCTGTTCTGACTGCCCTGTGACATATCCCCTATCCCTCGGTGCTGTTCTGACTGCCCTGTGACATATCCCCTATCCCTCAGTGCTGTTCTGACTGCCCTGTGACATATCCCCTATCCCTCAGTGCTGTTCTGACTGCCCTATGACATATCCCCTATCCCTATCCCTCAGTGCTGTTCTGACTGCCCTGTGACATATCCCCTATCCCTATCCCTCAGTGCTGTTCTGACTGCCCTGTGACATATCCCCTATCCCTCAGTGCTGTTCTGACTGCCCTGTGACATATCCCCTATCCCTCAGTGCTGTTCTGACTGCCCTGTGACATATCCCCTATCCCTCAGTGCTGTTCTGACTGCCCCAGATATATCCCCTATCCTCAGTGCTGTTCTGACTGGACCTGTGACATATCCCCCTATCCCTCAGTGCTGTTCTGACTGACCTGTGACATATCCCCTATCCCTATCCCTCAGTGCTGTTCTGACTGCCCTGTGAC
>JAAQRG010275511.1:0-129884 GCA_011634625.1 Babylonia areolata | reverse complement strand
AATACACCCGCAGGAATCCACGTGGAGCGCATGAGCCACCATGACAGAAACGTGTACGTGTTTACCTTAAACAATGGTGTGAGCGTATGGTTTACCGCTTATGATTCAGCGGCAACTATCCGCCACGGTTTAAGAAACAAAAAGCTACTAGGTTAAATCGGACAGGTGTCCCGTTTGAGTTGATCATTCAATGAGTGGTCAATTCATCAAACCAGATACCAACCACGGAGTAAATAAAATGACAGTAACAAAAGACACAGTATTAGCGGCAGGTATGCAAGCGGCAGAAAATGCGCTATCAGATAACCATAGCGAAATTGTGCTAGACCTTTATGATTCAGAATTTGATATTATCAATAAAATCAATGACTTGATTGATGATTCAGGTTTCCGCTACGAGGCATACACAGTAGATTATAATCACGAGGCATGGGATATAGTAGCAGATTCCGACTTTGAACCAGATGAGCCTCAGGACTTCTCAGGATGTTCTGACGCGATGGCATGTGTATTACAGGAGGCACGCGCAAGCGTACAGGGCGTAGCTGATGAGGGCTGGAATGATCAAGTAAGAACATGGGCCGCAGCACTTGAGGACGCACTAGCAGAGATTAGAAAGATTAACACTTTGAACCCTGACGAGGACGAAATAACCTTTAAGATTACCAACGGCTCACAATTTGGTTACTTTCCGCACGAATACGAAACAGATTATTGCAATGTATGGTCAGGAAGTAACCTAGTAGAGCACGAAATAGCCGCAGTGGAGACCCAAGGTGATTCAAGCGAAGCAGTATTTTACTTTAGCTGGACACCATACGAGCACTAAATAGCCATTAAGTCAAAGGGGATTCCTATCGAGTCCCTTTTATTAATAGTTATTTCTTATCAACATTAAATCAGACAGGTGTCCGTTATGACTGATACAAAAACAATCGTTAAAGTATGGAACTACAGAGAGTATGGAAACGCTAAAGATGCGGCCTTAGATGGTGCATTGTTAACCTATGATGTACCTGAATTTGACACAATGGCGGAGCAAGTAGCGTGGTTTCAGGGTTTTGATTTGGCCCTACGTGTAGCAGGTATGAAACTTGTTGATGATAAGGACGCATTAAAATATGACGATGTGCTATTAACAGCCTACACAGTTAGACAGCAGATAGTCGAAGTGAACGAATATACAGGCACAGTGTACGCGGAAGATGAGACCGACCTAGCCGAGCGCATGAAAGATAGTGATTTAATAGCCAAAGGTGACTATGAGATTACACAATGGGGCACAGGTGCTTCAACAGAGAATGATGGGGAATGGTGGGTTGTATAATGACTAAATTCAATTTGTCAATGATTATTTTCTGGACTTGTATGTTATTGATTTGCATCAAGTTTTAATCGGGCTACCTTAAAGGGAGCCATTAAGAATCTATTAAGAATCTATTAAGTATCTATTAAGAATAAATAATAGTAATTAATAATAGGTAATATATTAAATAGGACACGTGTCCGATATGACCAAGGATAAACAATGAAAAACTACGAGCAAGTTTCCGCTTTATATTTACAAGATATTGACCGAACAACTATTGAAATGCTAACAGGTGTTAGCGGCTCAGAATTAGATTTAATGATTAGCAACATTGAACTTGAAAACGATATGCAGGAACTAGGAGCGAAACGCTACAAGGAACGACAGGAAGCACTAGAGAAACGTGGAAAGCATATGGAAACTGATAACTCAATGGAGAAAATCAGAAAGATGCTCAAGCCTATGACTAGGGCCATTGATGAAATCGTGGAGCGAAACAAGGAAGTAAAGAACAAAGGAATCATTCCTAAGGTGTTCGACCAGTACGACTCAGATTATCTAGCACTACTAACACTAAGAACTTGTATGACGTCTATCACTACAGAGCGCGTGGAATTGGCAGCAATGACCACACGACTTGCTAACTATTTACATGATAGTGATTTGACCACGGGCGAGGCCCTACGGGTAGGAATGAAGCTGATTGATTTATTCACTACGCATAGTGACGGATGTTTTGAGCGCGTGAAGATTCCTAAATTAAATGGTCATGCTGTACACGCCTTAGCAGTTACCGAGAAATTCCAACAGTGGGAGATAGATAACCGAGAGTTTCTAGCTAATATGTCAGTGATGTATCGCCCGATGGTTGTACCGCCTAAGCCGTGGACTGGTATCCATTCAGGCGGCTATTGGAGCAAGTCATTACAACAGCCTTTCATTAGACACAACCGAAAGGCAACCAATAAAACCCATGGAATCAAAGTGATTCCTCGCGTATATCAGGCCGTGAACAAGATTCAAGCCACACCATTTGCAATCAATAATTTCGTATTGGATGTAGCTAACGAAATGTATGATGAGGCTCTAGATTACCTAGAGGATGTGACGCACGATATAAACAACATTCCAGATTGCTTTTTTCCTAAGTTCATGCAGGCATTACCAGAGCGACCAATTACAGGACGCATTAAGGATTACCAGAAACAACAAGCAAAACTTGAGGCTAAACTAGGTATCACCGAGGAATCCCGAACAGAACACGGTAAAGGATTCGGTCAATGGGTACGTGATTTATTATCTAAGATTACCAGTGGTGCGAGCTACAAGGACAAACAGAAACTTGAGGAAATCCGATTCAATATATTACAGCTTGTCAAGTGGCAAAAAGAGGTAACAAGTAAGACCTCAAAGAATCGTATTATTTCCATCGCGCTTGAGGTGGCTAACGAATACCGAAATTATCCGGCAATCTATTTCCCTGCTAACCTTGATTGGCGTGGTCGCGTTTACCCTATTCCAGCAGGTCTAACAACTCAGGGCGTTAACTTACAAAAGGCATTGCTCAAGTTTAACAAGGGCAAACCAATTGGAACCCAAGAGGCCCTATACTGGCTATTAGCTCATACGGCTAATACTTACGGTATGGATAAGGCATCATGGATGGATCGTCTAGAGTGGACTTTAGCTAACGAGGAATTAATCACCAAGGTAGCAACTGACCCACTAAACAACCGTGAACTATGGACTCACACCGATGAGCCTTGGTTATTCCTAGCGGCTTGTGAGCAGATGCACAAATATTACCAACACGGATTGGATGCAGTTGTAGATATTCCGATTCCTATGGATGGTACTTGTAACGGTGCGCAGCACTACGCAGCAATTAGCCGTGATACAGGCGGTGCGTTTGGTGTTAACGTGGCCCCTAATGGTACTCAGGGATTACGTGAGCGTATCGAAAAGCTACGTGGAGAATTAAATGAGACACCTGTCCGATTTGAAGATTGGACAACAAAACATCTAACAGTAGAAATCAACCGCAAACTAAAGAAACTAATTGGAGTTAACAATGACTAATCCAGCAATTATCGAAGCATCTTTTAACATGGTACAGTTCACTCGCACTAACCAAACAGTGCAAGACTTTAATAACATGCTGCCGCCCCTACGGGGGCACTTTGGCGGCCTAGAACGTCATGAAGATGGTAATTCCATATGGGTAACACCTTGGAATAATCCAGAGTTTACCGTATTAGAATTCATCAAGTCTGAAAAAGAAATCAACCGTTATTACTAAGAGGATATTAAAAATGCAACTAACTGACCAACACATCAAAACACTTATTAGCCTTGGCCTAACTGATGAGCAAATTCTATTGTTTGCACATGAGAACACTAAACCAGCCGACCTATACGGAGCGGTTGCCGAGGTGGTTACTGGCATCTTGTTTGAAGACCCTATCATCATGCAGCAGTTACAAGAGGCTGACCCTAGCACACCACTAGGCAAGTTCTACGCGAAACTACTGACGCAAGTGACAGAGATTGATAATGATGTTTGTCAATGGTGGCGTGATATGGGTATCTCCCGTAGCGATACAAAAACAATCGTTATGACTTATCTTTATGGTTCTACTGAATACGGCAACCGTGATTCAATTCAAGAACGTATTGAGAAACGAGCTGAGGAATGTTTAGAGAAAGCCCTAGACCCTTACTTTGACCGCACAGGTGCAGACGTTTGGAAAGAACACCGCACCAAGGCAGTGACAATTATGGTACGCCTAACACGTGGCGCAATGGCTATCGTTTGTCCGTCTACTGTAGAGCAGATGGATAAATTACAGGAATGGGCGTTAACTATGGGAGCGCAGGATAAACCATTCAAAGTTAAGTCACCATTGAATTTCATGATGATTCAAGAAAACCCTAACATGATTCTAAAGCAAGTTAAATTACGTGAGAATGACAAGCACGTGATGAGCCTCAAGTATTACGATAAGGTGACAGATGGTAAGTTATTAAATGAACGTAAGATGAAAGCAGGTGCGGCTCCAAACGGTATCCACTTACACGATGCGGCCCACCTAGAAGATGCAACAGTAGATTGCAGTTCTGAATACTATCACCACATCCACGATTCAATGGCTACACAATGCGCAGACACACCAGAGCTTGCTTATTGTATTCGTCATAGTTTCGATAAGATGTACGGTGATGATGAAGATGGATTCCCTAAAGATATCATGCAGGAAATCTATGACTTAAATGACGGTGACGAAAACGGATTATCTGAGCCTAAGCCATTAGGTGATTTGGATATTTCAGATATCTATATGAGCCGCTATTTCTTCTCTTAATGAAAACAGACAGGTGTCCCATTTGAGGACACCATTGGAACCTAGAATGAAACATTTATTATACCTAACGATTGCATATATTGTTTACCGTGATGTACTACTGCCTATTTTTAAAAAGATTATGAGGATGATTCAGATGCCAGAGAAAATCAAGAAAGACACTAAACCAAAACAGCTATACATGAACACAAAGATTCTATTTATAGGTAAAGCAGATGGCCTATGGTTCCACTACGGGCACAATAATTGGGGCAATCTTGAAGACGTCCTAATGGCCCGTGGGTACACCGTACAGGAAGTTAATAAAAAGCTACAACGAATGTCCAGTGACTACTATTTATCCCCTGAGGAAACAGGAGGACACAACCGAGGTTATTTCGAGGAAATCTATTGGGTAATGGATAAAGCCTTACCTAAGCACATGAGAGAAAACCCTGAGCACCACTGGAAAGATATTCAAAAATTCCTAGAGATTAAACTCTAGGTTCCATCGGGTTCCTACGGGAACTCATTTTTTTTAATCCGGCTACCTTAAAGAGAGATAATCATGAAAAATTTGCTACTTTTAATCGCTGTTTTGTTTTCCGTTTCTTCTTTTGCTTCTGTTAGAACTCATGAGATTGCTTGTCTTGCTGAGAATATCTACCATGAAGCAAGAGGTGAACCTTTAGCTGGTCAAGCAATGGTTGCCTACGCGACTATTAATAGAGTTAAAGATAAACGCTGGAAATCTACAGTGTGCGGAGTTGTACATCAACCTGCTCAATTCAGTTGGACACTTGAAGTAACGTCTATTAAAGACCGTCAAGCCTTTGAGGATTCCTTTGAGTTAGCAGAAATGGTTTACGACACATACAAACGACACCCTGAGGAAACCTACGGTGACGGTGTTAATCATTACTTGCGTTGCGATTGGCGACACAAGGTTAAATGGTGGCGCAAGATGGAACCACTAGGTCAAATCGGTGATCACTGCTTTTATAAAGGTTATTAAATGAAAGAGTATAAGTTCAGAGTCGAAGTTAATAAGCTGGAAGTGCAAATAATGCAAAACCACTTAAAAAGAGAATCTGCCTTATACGTAATGATTAAATCCGCTATCCGTGATGGGGCGGATTTTTTCTGCGTTTGGGCTGATTATATTTACAAAACTTTTGGCGTTGATTTAAGCCGCAAAGATGCTAAAGCCCTTTTCTATATATCTGCTCACTTTATGATGGGAGATAAAGTAGAGGAGATTTTAGGGAATTCTAAATATAACTATATGAAATGGTTTCGAGCACAATTTATTTCTGTTAAAGCCTACATGGATTCTTTAGAGAACATTAAACAACTACGTAAATTGATGTGGACTAATCCTGCTTTATCGCTACGCCATGGTGCTATTAGTAAACTATCAGTAAGCGTTTATGAATTCTCCTTTATATATAGGACACGTGACGATGCTCCTATGAAATTCATAAAGAAGATGAGAAATAGAATAGATAACCTCATGGAATCCATATTAGAGGAATGTGATTTACAATACATTCACTATGAGATTTTCATAGAGCCTATTTAATTCGGCTACCTTAAAGAGAAATAAAGACGTCTTAAATAGGACAACTGTCCTTTTTAATTCGGCTACCTTAAAGAGAAATAAAGCTGTTTTAAATTGGACAACTGTCCTTTTTAATTCGGCTACCTTAAAGAGAAAGAAACCGCTTTAAATCGGACAACTGTCCTTTTTAATCCGGCTACCTTAAAGAGAAATAATTCTCACAACACATTATTAATTGGAGCAAGACCATGACTAAGACAGCTAAAGATTTACGTGACGAATATGTATCTGCAATCGGTCACGACCTTTCTTTTTGTGTAGTAGAAAAAGACGGTAAATCATACATCGTTATGAATAACAATCTTCTTCCTACATCTGGCGAAAAAGCAGACGCTATTATTGACGTTCCATCGGAAGAAATTAAAACTCTTAAAGTAATCCGTGGTGCTACATTAGATGAGCGTTTGGATGTTCTAGCGGAACTAACAGTTCTTAAAGGTATCCCAACAGATATCGTTATTAAAACTACTATAGCTCTATGCGCTCTATTTAATTTGGAGCCTCAGAGTAAAGAGACAGAAGATAAAATTGATTCGATGCCTGATCGTATCCAAGCGCAACCTGACGCAGTTAAATACATGCTTTTTGTATTAATGGGCGGTCATACTTCTGAGCCACAGCCTAAGCCTACACTACACTAATCGGGCTACCTTAAAGAGAAATAAACTCGGTTAAATCGGACACATGTCTGGTTTAATCGGGCTACCTTAAAGAGAAATAATTCTCACAATTCAATTATTTAAAGAGATTAATATCATGACTACAGAAATCAAAGCTGCTACAACTCCTGACGCAATGACCGCTGAAAACCGTGAAGTATCACTAGCTGCGTTACGTGAAATGGGTATCCCTGTAGGTTCCCTAGGTGGTGTAATTACTCGTAACGGTTTCGATTACGTTGTGGTTGCCACAGGTGACGCTATCTGTCTAAATGAAGAAGCTAATCCAGATATGATTCATCCAACTGATGAAGAAATGGCAGCTATTGAATTTATTGATGCTGACACTCGTCTTGATAACATCGCTAAGGCAGCTATTGCATTCCAGTTAAACTATAACGCTTCCATGGCGACTCTACACCTAACAATGTTAGAGTTCATGCCACAAGAACTGTCATACGACCTTGACAAAGATGGTGGCTTGCTACAACAGCGTATTACCTCTCAGCCGGGTGGTGAACATGCGCTTATGCTGATGAAACTTAGTGTTATGCTAGGTCAACAGCAAGAGTCTTAATCGGGCTACCTTAAAGAGAAAGGATGGATTCGTTCTGTCCTTTCCTTATATAAAAACATCCTAGGAGCTTTTATCCTTGGTCGGTTAGTTGCAAAGTGCTTCTAGGGTGTTTCTATATGAGTAGATAAAAGTGCCTTGGGAAATTTCATTTAAACTAAAGTAAGGTTTGGTGTTAATTTTTTCTGTCTTGAGCTTTCAGTATCTCAGGGCACTTCTATGTAATCGTAAATAGGTCTTACATTGCAGCAAGAGGAATCAGTAATGATTGAAGTCAAAAAAGGTGACATTGTACGCATCCGTGGTTACTCAGGTAATTGGGAAGTTGTGCAAGGTGCTGATAGTGATGGCGAGGTATCCATCAAGGACAAAGACGGTAAAGGTTGGTTCTATGTTGACCAGTCAGAACTTACCTCTTTAGCTCCTAAGGGTGTTCCAGAGCATCATTCTAAGCATCCTTATGTAGCACCGAAAGGCCCAACAGGGGCTAAAGGGGATGTTGGTATCTCCGATAAAGGTCTAGGTTTAACCCTAACACCTACAGCAAACCCTTGGGAGCACTCCAAGGAACAGTTTGTATTTCATAATATTTCAAAAGAGGACACAAGTATGTCAAAGCAAGTAACTCGTCAAGTAGCAACAGTATCTCTTATCGACCCTGATGCTGGTCTTAAACCAGAGCTGGCTTTCGTTAAGAAGTTCGGTACTGTAGTCTTCGATGGTTCCCTAGAGAACCTAAAGATGAAACTCGTCATGGATAATGATGTGGCTGCTATTCTCGCTAAACATAACGAGAAGCGAAGTAAAGAGATTGACCTATCTATCCGTCAGTCTACAGGTCAAGAAGTGAAACTGTTACCAGTAGAGCTTAGTGATCTTCAATGGGTTATTGACGTACAGCAATAATCCGCTAGGGAGGCACAATGATTGGTCATTGCTTAGTCCTCTTTAGTGCTTGCTACATATTCTACATGTTCGTGGAGTATGTAGTGAGTCACTTCTATACGATTGAGTCTGACTTCCTGTTCTTCGGGGTTCCATTTGTGCTTGCCATTTCAACCGTTGGTATCGTGTTGTATCGACAAACATACATTTAGAACTCAGAGGTAAACCAATGTTAATCACCTGTAAGCGTCAGAGGCGGATTATATTTGCCACCTTGTCACTCCTTAGTATGTCATTAGCATACGAGGGTGAAGCCGCAGAGATTTCACTGGCTGTAGAAGAACAAGTACACTTTAAGCATGAATTTCATAACATTGAAGCGTTAAACTACGTGTTAGATAGTCAGCAAGTGTATCTATTGAACTCAGGAGCAATCAGATGAACATCAATCGTATATCGTTATTAATTCTTGGAGTGTTGGGAATTATCATGGCTTGCATATTGGCATCCATAGCGGATTCAATATCAGCAGGGCTATTAGATTTCACTCTATTCACTCTAACAGTAGCTTCCCTTTTGGGAGGCTTTGCATCCATCGGAGCAGCCTTTGTACTCTCCGAGGAATCTCTACCAGATTTATTCAAGAGGTAATCATGGAACTATTCGTACTGAAAAACAGTAAAGGTAAACTTTTACGTGGCTCAACTGGTGTTGAGGGTTTTGATAACAAGCGTATTGCAAAACATGTTTGTAATGAACTCAATGACGAGTTAGGCCGTATTGAATGGCGTGTCACCTATGGTAAAGATCATCGTAAGTATAAGGGGAATCGAACGTGATGGATTTCATTATTGAATTAATGCACGAAGAAGCATTTTGGTTTGTATCTGGCATTATTGCACTTTGCGGAACCCTTATGTTCCCTTTGCATCGTTGGCAGAAACAACAGGGTTGGTACGAGGGTACTAACAAAGACAAATAGTAAGTGTGCAGGTGTTCAAATCGGACACCTGTCCTTTTTAATCGGGCTACCTTAAAGAGAAAGATATGAAAAAATTAATCACTGCCGTATTGGGTTTAGGTATTTTATTCTCAGCAGCAGCGAATGCGGTTGAATCAACAGATGTTTGTAGTGTCATGATTGATCGTGTAGCAACTGCAAGTGATGTTATCGAAGCCGATGCCTATTCATCAGCCGCTACTATCGGTATTCTTAAAGCGATGAATAAAGTAGGTACAGGTGAGAATTATGACATGGCCGCTGTAGGTAATTATTTCAGTGAGAAATGTTCTCAGTATCCAAGCCTATCTTATGATGATGTTATGAAAGCATACATCCTAGATAGCATGATGGACTAAAGTCTTCCTCAATGGGTTCCAGTGAATCCATTCAAGAAGTCTTTCAACTTCTAAGCCGACCCTCAGGGCTTTGTACGAGGAAACGGGTTGCATCCCTGTGGATGCACCTGACTCAACAGATTGAAGCCAGATGTACACAGTGGAGTTATTCCAATGAACTCAGATTAGTTACTATTTAATAATCTACGAGGAATCCACAATGGCTATCATTAAAGGTAAAACGCTATTCAGTTCAACAGTAAAACCAGATACTAAGTTCGGTCTTCCGGGCAACTACTACGTAACCCTAGAGGTGACACCAGAGGTATATGCAGATGCACAAGCCATTGGTCTAAAGTGTAAAGAGTCAGAGTACAAGGGTAAAACCCAACTGACTGTTAACATCAAACTAAAGGGTGGTGGTACTCGTAAAGATGGTTCTCAGTATGTAAACGATGCAATCCCTGTCGTGAATCGTGACAAGACTCCATTCGTGGAGAAAGGTCGTGATGAAAATGGTGAGCTAGTTGAGCGTCAATCAGAAATCCCACGTGGCTCTAAAGTTAAGATTAGCTATAAGGCACGTGAATGGGAAATGATGGGCCGTACTGGTACAGCGTTTGACTTACGAGCAGTACAAATCATCGAAAAAGGTGCAGATAACGATGCTATGTCAGAGTTTGATGATGAAGACGATGATTTCGATGCAACCGATGAGTTTTAATATTGGGTTTGGTGAGGGGTAATCCCTCGCCTATTTCGGAGGTAACATGCCTGTATTAATGGGTTTTATTTTTATCTTCCTAGCAGCAGCTCTAGCTGTCTATTGGGTTAACCGAGAGGCCGATGGTGGTGTTCTACGTGAAGCCCATGAGGAACTTCGCCGTGAGCAAGAACTAGCAGCCGCTCAGGAAATCCGTGAGAAAGCTAGAATTATCCGTGAGAAATCATATTAGAAACCAAGAGGACAACACATGTCATTAGCTAAAGGTTTAACAGGTCTAGCAGTTGTAGCAGCATTAGCCGCAGGTGCGTTCGTTGTAGGTGGCTTTCACTCCATTGATAACGGTGAATACGCAGTGGTTAAATCATTTAATGGTACAACCACAATCATCGACCAGCCGGGTTGGTTTGTTAACTATGGTACTGAGACTTTCTATCCTGATTATATGTCACTGGACTTCGGTCAGCACGTGAATAAGGCAGCCGATGGTAATGTATTACCTATTGCTGTTAAGTATGCAGAGGGTGGTCAAGGTACTATCGAGGGTAACATTCAGGTTGCTCTACCGACCTCATTCAAAGAGCGTATGGCTCTACATGAGAAGTTCCATGGCCCTAAAGCATTCCTTAATCAGCTTGTAGTGAACACCACTGGCGAAGCCATGACGTTTACCGCAGGTCTAATGGAATCCCAAGATGCTTATATGACGCATCGTGCTCAGTTCCGTACAGCAGCAAAAGATCAGCTATTGCATGGTCTATATGCTACTAAGATGGAAAAGCTAGAGCGTAAGGATTCTAAGGGTAACATCGAGGTATCCTACAAGGCAATCCCGTTGAAGAAAGATGGTAAGTTTGTTCGTCAAGACGTATCACCATTCACTCAATTCGGTGTCACCGTGACTCAGTTCAATATCCAAGATTGGAACTTTGAGAAAGCCACGATGGATCGCATTGCAGAGAAGCGCGATGCAGAGAACAAAGTGATCACTTCACGTGCTCGTACAGAAGCAGCGGAGCAGGACAAGAAAGAAGCTCAGGCTATCGCAGCTAAGAACGAAGCAATCGCAGCAGGTAAGGCTAATGTGATTAAAGCTAAGGCGGTTATCGGTGCAGAACAGGCTAAAGAACTAGCAGTTATCAAGGCAGAGCAACAGGTAGCAACAGCAGAACAGTTGAAACTACAACGTGCTCAAGAACTTGAAGCAGCTAAACTTGAAGCAGCCGCACTTGATGTAACGTCTAAGGCTCAAGCCGCAGCAGCAGACCGTAAGATCAAAGCAGGTGGTGAACTATCGGCAGAACAAAAGACTCGCATTAAGATTGCAGGTGTGTTAGCTGATGGATTTGCACGTGCTCAACGTCCTACCACTTTGGTTACTACTGGTAACTCTAAGAGTGGTGAACTAACTGGTACTGATATGTCAGCATTCATCAATGCAATGACAGCAGCGAACATCCAGAAAGTTAAATAGGACACATGTCCGTTTTAATCGGGCTACCTTAAAGAGAAAAGAATTAACCCTAGGGTATTCCATGAGTACCCTATATTAATTCAATCGGGAATCATCCCAAACAACACATAGAGAGTAATATTATGACTACAGCAACTACTAAAGCAATCATCACATTCGTAGACTTCGCAGACGATAAAGGTGTTAACCTTGGTGTATTGGCAGCAGGTAAAGTAGAGGGCCAAGATGCTCCTGATAACTTTGAATCATTCCCATATGTTGCACTTCCAGCACTTCGCAATGCAGCAGAAGCAGTAATTGAGGGTACATTAAGTGATCCAGCAGTGACCGTTCATGGTATCGCAGGTGGTATGCTAATGCCTACTCCATTTGGTATTCAGATTCCTGAGAAGCAAATTGATTCAATGGATTTATCTATCTACTCTGATCGTTTCACTTACTCATCAGACTTAGAAGATGCTAAGTACCCTCATCGTATCCTAGCGATTGGTCAAACAGAAGATAAAGTATTCTTCGGTGATAACGCAGTAGACGCTATTGAGGCATTCAAAGAACATGCCGCAGCAGAAGATCAGTCAGATAAGATGGCAAGTGGTCTTATCATTCCACGTGAGCTGCTACAAGAGCTAGTTAATGTTCTTAACAAAATCATCAAAGATAAGAACATCCAGTAATTAATAATAGGGAGTCAGGCTAACGCTTGATTCCCATTTTTTCGGAGGTAAGTTATGTTCTATGGAGCATTAGTGTTCTTTGGGTGGGCCATAGGTATCATATTTATAATCTATGGGATTTCTAATTTCATAGAGGATGGTGATGCTGAGGAATATGTTCCTGCATTCTTTATAGGTGTCTTTTTAATATTAGCAACCTGTGCTATTCAAGATAAGTACGGTAATGACTCACCGCAACCTCAAGTACAGTATGTTCAAACAGTCAAGACTCCCAAGGTGAAACCATTAGGAACCCAAGGGGAATACCGAGTGGCTTTCAATGAGAATCTTGATAGTAACCGAGAGCCGTCATGGGAGTTCCAGAAATGGCATAACGGTAAGTGGGTAGCTATCAGGCATTCAACTGATAAAGCTAAACTTGTTGCATTTGCTCAGAACTATGTAAAAGATGTGCAAGCACCTAGTAAGGTAATCACTATCAAGAAAGAAATGAAACCAGTGCTTAGTGATTCCACCAAGGAATCCTCAAGTGCTATTGAGATTAATTAGGCTACCTTAAAGAGAAACCAAGAGGATTTATTATGGGTATAATTATAATGTTAGTGGTGGCTGTAGCATGTGCTTATACAGCTATGTGTTACGGTCGTCAAATTGAGACCACCAGCAATGCCGAGGTTCGTTATCAATCACAGATAGTATCTATTGTGACAGCATTTGCTACGGTGGTTATCCCGTTCCATCTATTCTATCCAAGCATCTTAACTTCTGTACTTGTACTGATTATCCTATTCGTCTTAACAGTGATAGGCATATCAGTAATAGCAGCATTAGTATTTGATTCTTGGACGAGTGAGATAGGTATCTTCAAGGAAATCCTAGGGCGTCCTGCTCGAATGACCGAGAAGTGGCTTATTCTTATTCTGGTTGCAGCCTTGATATTCCTGCTACCACTAGGGATTATCCTAGGTATGAGCTTTGCAGTTGGTGTAATGGCCGCATTCCTGTTTGGTATGTATCAGCTAGAAGACCAACCATCTTGGACTAAGCTAGAAAAATAGTGTACTGAAAATTGAGGATTCTTCGGAGTCCTCTCTTTTGAGTTCATTGTGAAAACGGACATGTGTCCGATTTAATTTTATTGGAGGTAACATGAAAGTAGGTGATTTTGTCATTGTTACCGATGTCAGCAAGAATCATTTGCATGGTTTTATGCCTGACGAAGTGGCAACCATTGAGAGTGTAAGTTTAGACTTGGGCGATAACCGTATGGTTATTCGTTGCTCAAGTACAGAGCGCACACATTCAGGTATCTTATTTAGCACAGAGGTACAAGCATTATGATTTATTTCTTTCAGAAAGGTAAGAAGTATAAAGTGGTAACTCACAAAGTAGGCTCACCCCACTCTAAGCACTGGTTTGAACCCGGTGAGATTGTAGAGTGTACTAACGTTATGCCGAAAGGCACTTTCTTACCTCGACTATCAGGTGATTTCATCGGTAAAGATGGGATTGAACAAACACTATCAACAGGTGATGTGGTGGCTTTATGAATTTGCAAGTAGGTACAATCTACGAAGTCCGTACAGATGATTCGTTGTTTCCTCGTGACTCCCGTGTGGAGTTCCTAGGTGGCGTTGAAGATGATGTATTCTGTAACGGCAAAGACCTTGATTGGCTAGGTAGTGAAGAAGTTGTTCGATGCCCTGACCAGTCACCATTGGAATACAACAAGGCCATGGAGAAAATCAAAGCTGTGGCACTAGCAGGTGGAGAAGTAGAATGATTAAAATCTTTAGAGAAGAACACGGATTCGATGTGATTATTGATGATGTGGCTTATCCATTTGGCTTTACCTTGATGGAGGAAACCATCGAACTTCTACGTAACGATGTAGAGGGTTTCAAAGATAAGTATGCAGGTATTCCTGCTAATGACCCTGATGTTGTAGAAGCCCTTGAAACCGCAGTTGATGTAACCGAGGAATACCTTAATGACTAAGTTTAAGAAATTTAATAGTCTAACTCTACTACGCCCTGAGCGAGTAGAAGAAACACTGAATGCTGAAATTGCTTTCGGTGATAGTCGCTGTGTGGTCACTGAGAAAATCCATGGTGCAAACATGGCAGTCGAAGCGGCAGACGGTGAAGTGTTCTACTATCGTAGACGCGGTGTACTTCATGCTGATGATGAGTTCTATGGCTTCCAGTTCATTGCTAAACATATCGAGCCTAAGATTAGAGCTATGTTTGATTCGTTAAAGGAGCTATCCGAGACCTCTTGGGCAGCCTATGATTCAGTAATGGAGCATGACGGTGTAGCTAATGCTCCCGATATTCCACGTGAAGTTAAATCAGTTAAACTAGTAGGTGAGTTCTTCGGAGGTCACTACCCGAACACAGAGCAGGTAAAAGATGGCGCAGGTCAAGTGGGTAAAGGCAAAATTTGGTACTCTCAGCAGAAGTCCTTTATGGCTTTTGAATTACTTATTAATGACGTACCCCAAGATGTTTACTCGTTGGGTTCCTTATGCCAGTCATTCGGTATCCCTACTGTCCCGTTTCTATTCTTTGGCACATTCGATGAATGCCTTGCTTATTCTAAGGAACACCTTAATAATCCTACAGAGGTTCCACGGGTAGTACCGCTTCTTGATAAGAATGGTGAGTTCATCCTAGATGCCGATGGTAATCTACAACCGCTCCCACCTATCGAGGGTAACATCCGTGAGGGCCATGTGATTATGCCTACGGAACCTCAGTGGTTCTTCAATGGTAAGCGTATGATGCTCAAGCATAAGTCTAAGGTAGCTCAGGAGCGTAAAGAACGTAAAGAGCCACCACGACTATTACCATTCACTGAGCACCAACAGTATGTCTATGATGGACTATCGGCTCATATCACCACACCTCGTATTGAAGCGGTGATTAGTAAAGAGTTGGAAGTATCCATTAAAGACCTTAACCGCATTGCTGGTTTAGTTGTTGAGGATGCCTTGGAATCTTGTTGGAATGATGGTTATTCCATCTTTGGACACCATTGGGGCCAGTTGTCCTCGAAAGAGCGCAAGCAGGTTACTAAACGTGTCAACAAAGAAACCATTATGTTAGTGAAACCACTACTCAAATAAGACAGGTGTCCGTTATGACTACAGTAAATGTTGAGACTCTAAGCCGAGAGGAGTTAGAGGACTTGGTGATTAAGCTAGGTGAGAATGTCAAGCAATTGGATTTTGTTATTCAAATGCAAGACAAAACTCTTAAAGAGAAAGAGGATATCATTGACGGTCTTAGTGCTCGTCTGTTGAGCATCCGTAATTTCTGTTTGTAATCCGGCTACCTTAAAGAGAGATAATTGGGTCTCTCTTTGAAACCTTGGAGGTTCCTATGGGATTACCTATAATCGTGGAAGAACACGAAACCAAAGACCAGCAGCGTAAGCGACTGGCAATTGAGTTACGAGCAATCGCGGCTCAATGGAATAGTAAATTGATTGAAGTCCTCGACCTAGGTGTTGAGGTACAAGTGCATATGCTAACTGATACGGTTGTAGACCGTGATGGTTTAGTTGAGCATGTTGATATCAGTTACCAAACTCCACCTAAACATTATTAGGGGTGAGTTATGTGTAGCTGGTTTCCAAATCGTTACACCAAGGTCTCGTTAAACCTTGGATTGAGTAATCGGTTCGGAGGCTGTTATGAGCGATAGAATTATTCTACGCAAGCAGCCTCATTGGGACGACCCTAACGTAAACAATCCTCATGGATGTTGTTCATCTGATGCGGTGAGTGTTTACGAAGACGGTAGTGCCATGTGTTATTCTTGCGGTGAACAGCTATTTAAGAATCCTAAACGCTACAATTATTTTGATTGGGCCGAAGGGAAAAATATGCCTGACCCTAGGAGATCCAACATGAACCATAATGATTACTCTGGAAATCAGAATAGTACACAGAGTTTTGAAATCGAGCGTAAGATTTATGAGAAAGCGGGTTATCAGTCTATCCCTGACCGTGGTATCACAATTCAAACCGCTCAGAAGTATGGTGTTAAGATCATCAATGGATGTACTTACTTCCCATTCTTCACAAAGTCAGATAATCATCTATGCGGATTAAAGATTCGCACTCCCGATAAAGACTTTAGAGCCGTAGGTAAGGTTATTGGTGAAGACGTTGGTCTATTCGGTCAACAGCTATTCAAGTCTGGTGGCAAGTATGCAACCGTCCATGAGGGCGAGTATGATGCTATGTCAGGTTATCAGATGATGGGTAGCCGATATTGTAACCTAAGTATCCCAACAGGTTCCAAGGGAGCTAAGAAAGCCTGTCAGTTCAATCTAGATTATCTAGAAACATTTGAGCGTAAGGTTATTAGTTTCGATGGTGACAAAGCAGGTAAAGAGGCATCAGATAGATGTGCTCCATTGTTTACACCGGGAACTTGTCAGGTACTAAACCTGCCGGAAGATATGAAAGATGCCAATGAGTACCTAAAGAAAGGACTCGGTGGTATGTATAATACTATCTTCTGGGAATCCAAGATTTACACACCAGCAGGTATTGTGAACCTTGGGGACGACTTTGAGGGTCTATTCACTCGTAAGAATCGTAAATCAATCCCGTATCCATGGGAGGGTCTGAATAAGAAAACCCGTGGATTCCGAGAGAAAGAACTGGTAACACTATGTTCTGGCTCTGGTATGGGTAAATCTTCCTTGACACGTGAGTTATCACATTGGCTTCTACAGAAGACCGAGGATAACATCGGTGTGTTATATCTAGAGGAAGACAACGACCGCACCAAATTAGGTATCATGGGAATGCACTTGAACAAACCACTTCATTTAGACGAGGTGTTCGAGGGTTGTACCCGTGAGGAACTTAGAGAAGCCTTTGATGCTACTGTAGGTTCTGGACGTTACTATGCGTTTAACCACTTTGGTTCTATTGGGGTCGATGAGATTCTTAACCGTGTTCGTTATCTCATTAAAGGTCTGGATTGTAAGTGGATTATTTTAGACCACTTATCAATCATTGTATCAGGTCTTGAGGGTGATGATGAACGTAAGAACATTGATATCGCTATGACCAAACTACGTACTATCGTAGAGGAAACAGGCGCAGGTATGTTCTTAGTCAGCCACTTGAAACGTGTAGGTGGCGACAAGGGTCACGAAGATGGTGCGCAAATTAGTTTGTCACATTTACGTGGTTCACAGTCTATTGCTCAATTATCCGATATTGTTATCGGTCTTGAACGTAATCAACAGGCTAGTAATCCTATTCTAGCTAACACCACAACTCTACGTGTATTGAAAAACCGATACACAGGTGAAGTTGGTGAATCTGGACGATTACTGTTTGACCGAGAGACTGGCCGGATGGATGAAGTCACCGAAGCTGATTTAGAATTTATTGATGATGAAGCAACGAGTGAGTTTTAAAACGGACACCTGTCCGATTCAATCCGGGAGCACATGATGGATTTATCTGATTTTGACTTTAAATTGAAGCCTCTAGTCAAGGCTTTTAAGAAACGTAGTTGTTTCGATATTGAAACTAACGGCCTATTGAAAGACGTATCGTTATTCTTTTGTGCCGTAGTTGAAGACGTAGACACAGGTGATGTTAGATACTACCGTCCAGATGAGATTGACCTATTTCTAAAAGACTTAGACAGCTCAGATTGGATTATTGGTCATAACATCATTGGTTATGATATTCCAGCACTTTACAAGTTGCATGGTTGGGTTCCACCAGAACATATTGTAATCTTTGATACTGTAGTCGCTTCTCGTCTATATAATCCAAATCTTGAAATGCACCCTGATTGTCCTAAGCAGGTGTGGTCAGAGCACAGTCAGTCTAATAAGAAAGTAGGCCCTCATACTCTGATGAACCTTGGTTTCCACGTTGGTTGTCATAAAGACTCCTTTGGTGAAGACAAGGCATTCACAGAGTTCAGTGAAGACATGCTTCAATACTGTGCTCAGGACGTTAAAGTTAACGTTGCGATTTTCCACTGGCTACGTAAGATTATGCGTGGCTGGTCGGATGAATCCATCATGCTTGAAATGGAAGTTGCAGACTACATCAGTTATCAAATGCGATGTGGTTGGGCTTTCAATATTGAGGCAGCCGATGCTTTACGTCAAGAGCTGGAAAATACAATGCACGAACTTGAAGACCAAGTACGAGCAGTATTTGGCCCTATAGCAAAACCTAAAAGTTATGAGGTCAATGATGATGGCATTAAGGTTCCCAAAGTGGTTCAACCGAGGGTCACTAAGGCTGGTAAGCTATCATCCGTAGGTCTCAAGAATATCTTTGGAGTTACTTATGACACCATTATTCCTGTTCCTGTTCATCGAATTTATGCTGATAGGATTGACTATCAGAGTGGTTCGTTCACACCGATAGTTTTCGAGGAGTTCAATTTAGGCTCTCGACAGCAAATCGCGGAGCGCATGATTAGAGCAGGATGGAAGCCAACTAAGTTAACTGATAAAGGTAACGTGGTAATCAATGATAAAGTCTTGGAAACGTTGGGTGACTCAGGGATTAAAGAGGGTGTTCTACTACAGAAATACTTTAAGGTCTCTAAGATTCACTCGATGGTTACAAGTTGGATTGAGCATTACGATTGGGATACTGGTTGTATCCATGGTTACGTTAACTCAGTGGGTGCGGTTACATCCCGTATGACCCACTCGAATCCTAACGTAGCGCAGGTTCCAGCATCCAAAACAATTGACGTTGATGGTGTTAAGTTCAAAGGTGAAGCTATTAAATATAATAGTGATAAGGTTGAGGGTGAGAAAGCCGTTCTACTTGCATACGATGGTGGCAAGTTCAAGAAAGGTGATTTAGTCCTTGTGGATTCCTCGACTGGTAAGCCTATTAAACTGTTAATGCCAGCTAAGAATCTCCGTAGTTCCAAGTGGAGCCGTGAGCAATTCTTAGTAGCAGCAGCGCATGGTGAGATTCTATTGTGGGGTATTGAGGGTGGCTTTGGGGCAGACTGCCGTAATCTATTCTTTAGTACCGAGGGGCGTGTAATCGTAGGTGCGGATGCCTCAGGTCTTGAGCTTCGTTGTCTAGCTCACTACATGAACGATTCACATTACACAGATCTTATCTTGAATGGTGATATTCACTCATATAACCAACATCTAGCAGGACTCGCAAAGCGTGGTCAGGCTAAGACATTTATCTATGCGTTCCTTTATGGTGCAGGTAATGAAAAGATTGGTTCCATTGTGGAGCCATTGGGTACATCAGCACAGAAGAAAAAGAAAGGCGGAGAGTTGAAAGAGAAGTTCTTACGAGGACTACCAAAACTTAAAGCCCTACTTGATAAAGTAGCGGCAGCGGTGGAAGCACGAGGACAGACAGGAACAGCAACACTGAAAGGTATTGATGGTCGTAGAATCCGAGTGAGAAGTCCACACGCAGCACTTAATACATTATTACAATCTTGTGGTGCGATTGTGTGTAAGCTATGGTTTGTCGCATGTATGCGTGAATTCAAGAAGCACAATCTCGATGTGTTCCCTGTAGGTAACATTCACGATGAAATTCAGCTCTCTGTAGCTGATAAAGACGTAGAAGCTGTAATGGCAATCTGCGAGGGAATGATGCCGAAAGTAGGTGAGTATCTAGGGTTCCGTTGTCCATTGGCAGCCGAAGCGAAAACAGGCGCATCATGGGCTGAGACTCACTAATGGGGAATTTAAAATGACAACAAATGAAATGCTTAACACAGTAAAAGATATCGTGGGTCTAGGTGGTGCGGTTGATGCCGCACTAGCTCATAACAATGCTAACAAAGCAAGTGAACAAATCCCTGTCATGCGTGACATGGTAGCAGGTGAAGTAAGTAAACTATTGGGCCTAGCGATGCTTCCTAAGGAAGTCTCAGAGGCTCACTTAGCAGGTCAATTGCATTTCCATGACCTTGATTACTCACCTCTATTTCCTATGTTCAATTGTATGTTAGTTGACTTCAAGAACATGTTAGGTAAGGGCTTTCGCTTAGGTAATGCAGAGATTGCGTCACCTAAGTCGATTACAACAGCTTGTGCAGTGACCGCTCAGATTATTGCACAGGTTGCCTCACATACTTATGGAGGTACTACGTTCAATCGTATTGATGAGGTACTAGCTCCTTATGTAGCTAAATCCTTTGAGAAACATTACATTGAGGGGTTATCCATCTTTAAGCATGATGAGAAAGCAGCGTATGCGTATGCGAAGAAGCATACAGAAAAGGAATGTTATGACGCATTCCAAGGGCTTGAGTATGAGATTAACACACTTCACACTGCCAACGGTCAGACTCCATTCTGTACCCTTGGATTCGGTTTGGGTTCCTCTTGGGAAGCCCGATTGATTCAGAAGTGTATTCTTCAAGTACGTATTGATGGGCTAGGTAAACGTAAGAAAACAGCAGTGTTCCCTAAGCTGGTATTTGCTATCAAGAAAGGTCACAACCATAAGAAAGGTGATGTGAACTATGATATCAAGAAACTAGCTATCAAGTGTGCTACTAAACGTATGTACCCTGATATTGTTAACTATGACAAACTAGTGGAAATCACAGGTGACTTTAAGTTCCCTATGGGCTGCCGTAGTTTCTTACATGCCTTAGAAAGTGGTGAAATTGATGGTCGTAATAACCTTGGTGTGGTTAGCCTCAATCTTCCTAGGGTCGCTCTGGACGCTAAGGCTTCTGGAAAAGACTTTTGGGATGTACTAGATGAGCGTTTGGACGTCTGTAAAGCAGGTCTAATGGCTCGTATTGACCGTCTGCGTGGCGTCAAGGCTAGTGTAGCTCCTATCTTGTACACCGAGGGTGCTTGTGGTATCCGATTGAAACCTGATGATGAAATCATGCAGCTATTTGAGAATGGTCGTGCATCTATCTCACTAGGTTACATCGGTGTTCATGAGACCGTACAGGCTCTAATGGGTGATGATACTCATATCTTCAATGATGATGAGAAGAAAGAACTCAGCTTAGAAATCATTGGCTACATGAAAGCCAAGTGTTTAGAGTGGACTAACGAAACTGGTTTCCACTTTAGCCTCTATGGAACCCCTGCGGAATCACTATGTTTCCGTTTCTCTAAGATGGATAAAGAAGTCTATGGGGATGTGAAAGACGTATGTGACCACGGTTACTACACTAACTCATTCCATTTGGACGTCCGTTACAACACTAATCCTTATTACAAGATTATGTTTGAGGAACCATATCCGCATATCTCTAGCGGTGGCTTTATCTGTTACGGTGAGTATCCGAACTTGAATCACAATCCAGATGCCCTAGAAGACGTCTGGGATTTTGCCTATGACCATGTGCCTTATTACGGTACTAACACTCCGATTGATGAGTGTTATGAATGTGGTTATGAGGGTGAGTTCGATGCTACATCAAAAGGCTTCACTTGTCCTAGTTGTGGTAATCACAATCCTAAGACAGTCTCAGTGACTCGCCGTGTGTGCGGTTATTTGGGATCTCCTGATGCTCGTCCTTTCAATCCGGGTAAGCAGGAAGAAGTTGAAAAACGTGTTAAACATTTGAAGTATAAGTAATAATATGCACTACTCACAATTCTATCCAGTTGATGTAGTGGACGGTGAGGGTACTCGATGTGCCCTCTACGTTTCTGGTTGTGAACACTACTGTAAAGGTTGCTACAACAAGGCAACTTGGGGCTTCTCTCATGGCTCTGAATACACTCAAGAAGTTGAGGATGGTATTCTGGCTACCTTAAAGAGAGAAGATATTAAATTGGCTGGTCTATCAATTCTTGGTGGTGAACCTTTACACCCTAAGAATCTACCGGAAGTCCTTAAACTCGCTAAGAGAGTTAAAGATGAAACCAATAAAACAATCTGGCTGTGGACAGGTTACACTCTTGATGAGCTTACCCCGATGCAGAGGGAAATCTTACCTTACCTCGATGTGCTCATTGATGGGCTTTATGTGGAAGACCTACGGGATGTTAATCTCAAATGGCGCGGTTCATCAAATCAAGAAATCCATGTCCTCAACGTTAATTGAATCGGACACCTGTCCGGTTTAACACTAAGGAACAAGCAATGAATAAATTACTATTAGCAGCGGCTATTGCCACGGCAGCCCTATCAGGAACCGCAAGTGCAGTCACCTTACATAATGATGGTGTCAACTCGGTAGACCTAGGTGGTCGTGTAGCAGCTCGATATAACTCAAATGATCATGATGTTAGTCGTGCTCGTCTTAACGTAACCTTAGAGCATAAGGTGAACGATAAGGTATCTGTGATTGGTTTCGGTGAAGTCGAAGCTAACCATCAAGACGGTGTATTCGCTAAAGACGTTTACGCTGGCTTTAAGCACAATGGCAACACTGTAGTTACCTATGGACACCAGAACTCAGCCGATGATTTCGTGACTGATTACACTGATATCCTAAGCTATAGTGGTGCATCAGCTAACGTCCGTTTCTCTGGTGGTGACAATACGCTTCGCGTTAAGAATACCTCAGGGGCTACCGTGTCGTCTTTCTCTATGACTGAGAATGAGAACTTCACTCCGCTATGGATTAATGCTGGTCATGGTGTTAATGCTAAATCTTATGTAGGTGCTGTATCTCACAGCTTCGGTAAGGTTAGTGTCGGTGGTTCATATGGTTATGCTGACTTTGATTCAGCAGCTTATGATCACTCTGATATGTACCAACTAGCAGCCGCTTATGATGGTGACACTTTCTACGTGGCAACCTTAGGTTCCTACATGCACACCAAGACTACCCATGGAACCTCTGTGGATGCTAAGGGTGTGGAAGTAGCGGGTAAGTATCATGTACTACCTCAAGTTGATCTTGTATCTGGTTATAACTACCGTCACGTTGACGTAGCTGGTTTTGCAGGTATGGATGTAACTAATTACTACACTGTAGGTGCTGAGTATAAGTTCGATAAGAACCTTAAAGTCTACGGTGAGTACAAAGACGATATGACCAAAGTCAATGACGATGGTTTTACCGCAGCGATTAAATACAAGTTTTAATTCGTATCACAAAGGGTATTCCTAGAGTACCCTTGATGATATTAATTAGATCGGACAGGTGTCCGTTATGAGGTATTAAGATGCTTAAATGGTTATTACGTTTAGTAGGGCTAGGTGAGATTTCCACTGTGGATTCCATTATGGCTCCCTTAAAGAAAAAGCAGGATGAGTTGCAAACTGCTAAGGCACAGCGTAGTGCTCAACATCAGCGCAACTTAGACCGCATCAGTAAGATTCACTCTGAGAACGAAGTTCACAAACAAGAGATTGGAATGGCTGATGCAGTTATTGACCAACTTGACTCCATCTTGAATCCTAAGGGTTCATAGTGGAAGCCGAAGAAGCCAGTTTCTTCCTGCTGGATTACTTAGTTGGTTTCTGGCTTCTTATGGCTGTTTTATCTGAAACATATGACGACATAAGAAACAAGGTGAAGAAACTATGGAAGCGATACTTTTAATCGTATGGGCAGCCGCAGGGGTTCCAATAGGAGTCCTATCGTGGCGTTTGTTTGTAATCGTAGATGATGAATCTAATCGGGCTACCTTAAAGAGAAAGAAAGCGAGGTAATTATCATGAGCACTGGACATACCTTTTTGTCCACAGAATTGCTCACAGAATTGAAAGAGAAGAACGCAGTAATAGCTCTAATTGATGCTGACATTCCAGCCTATAGTGTGGCTTTCATGTGCGAGGATGTTTGGTCATGGCATCTTGTTGAAAAGCAAGTTGATAACTTCATGGCACAACGTATTCGTGAAGCAGGGGCCGATCATTTCATCGGGTTCCTGACTAATGGTGGAAAGAACTTTAGGTTGGATGTTGCAACAACTATACCGTATAAGGGTAATAGAGCAGGTCAAGAGAAACCTAAATGGTTTACTCAAGTCCGAGAATACCTAGCGACTCATTGGGGTTGTCAGGTGATGCAAGGTATTGAGGCAGATGATGCCTTAACTATTGCACAAACCTACTTCAATGAGAATGGTATTAAATGTGTTTTATGTAGTCTCGATAAAGACTTGTTGCAATCTCCGGGTTCCCATTGGAACTGGAAGCATCAAGAAAGAAAAGAGATTGATGAATACACGGGACAACTATTGTTATGGCGGCAGGTCATAACTGGTGATATGACTACGGATAATATACCCGGTCTATCACATGCAGCGACAGTACCAGAGCTAGGCTATAGAGTGCCTGTATTTGAGTCATACATGAAAGTTCCTAGTGAACCTAAGATACTCAAGTCAGGTAAACCTAGTACACGTAAGATGGCTCATGCTAGACAGATTGGTTGGGAAGTTATAGACGACCCACGTAAAAACAAACCGTCAGCAGAGTTCCTATACGGTAAGACACGTGCAGAAGAAATGCTACCCTTTGGAACCCCTGAGGAATCCATGGCGGCTATCGTTCTGAATGCTTATGTGGATGCCTATTGGGAAGATGGGGAAGCCTTAGGGTATGATGATCCAGCTCAACGTGGTATTGAACGCTTCAATGAAGTCTTTGCTTTAATCTATATGTTACGTACTGTAGATGAAATTCCTAATGGTGCAGTGATTGATTTCACACCTAAAGTATTCCAATATCAATTCTTAGACGAATTTGAGGAGGACGAAGATGTACTCTCTGATTTTGATGATGAGTTCTGAGTTCTGGTTTGGGTGTCTACAGGGAGATCCTGTAAGTGTCCAAGCATGGCATACATTTCTTAAACATGGGATTTTATTAAAGTGTTAAGTACAGCATTCCTAATACAACTAGCAATCATGTGCCTAGGTGCAATTGCAATCTTTCTAACTCAACAGAAGAATGACAAGCTAAAGGCTTACGCATGTTTCTTTGGGTTCCTTAGTGAACCTTTCTGGCTCTACACGGCTTTCGTGAATGGTCAGTGGGGTATATTCGCACTTGCATGTTTCTATACATGGACTTGGTTATTAGGTATTTATAACTATTGGATTAAACCTAAACTGTGAGGTACATATGGAATTTGAACTTCCAAATGAGACCAGCACAGAGCAAAGCAAACGTCTAAAGGGAGTGAAACGCTCAACACTCGTTGCACTCCTAGAGGACACCATTAAGCACGTTAAGGAACGTCATAGGGATTTACCTATGGAATTCCTAGTGCAAACTAGACCATTCTCTACTAACAAGATGAGTGGTCGAAAGAAAACATTCGAGACCAAAGAGTATCTTGAGTTCCGTGATTTAATCGCTCGGAAAGCAGGTGGTGTCTATGGGATTTCTGGAAAGGAGAAATTCAGACTCCGAGTTCATGCCGCATTTAGTAATAAACGTGGTGACTTGGATAACGTATTTAAACCTCTCTTGGATTCCATGGTAGGCTCTATGGATGATTCATTTGATGATAGTCAAATCTATGAGATTCTGGCTCGTAAACGAATCATTAAGAAAGGTCAAGAGTATATGAAAGTAATCCTTGAGGTAATCCCTGAGGACGAATATAAATCATGGGAGTGGTAGCTGCGGCTACTGCCCCTTTCATTGGAGTACATATTATGCCAACACATAAATTTTATACTGACGCTGCACGTGACTTGTTTGTTTACCGTGTAGGTAATGACTGCGCTAAGTTCACCCTATCTGTTATTCACGCTAACCTAACAATCGAGCAGATTAAAGAGCGCATGGTGGAAATGGGTATTAAAAGTTTCACCCTAGATAACTTCGAAGCTATTAACGGTGACTATGACCTAAAGGAAGTGTAATCATGAATCTATCTGAATATCAACAACGAGCTAAACAAACAGCTATCTATAAAAACCGTGAATACCCTTTCCTAGCCCTTAGTGAAGAAGTGGGTGAAGTGTCTGGTAAGCTGGCTAAGTTCGTCCGTAAGAATCAGGTAAGCGTTGGGGATGCCATTGGGTACGCCTCGGTGAGCCTAGGTGTTAACGGTAAGAAACTACAGGAAGACCTCAAGGCAGAACTAGGTGATGTGCTATGGCAACTATCTCAGTGTGCTACAGAGCTAGGCTTAACCTTAGATGAAGTAGCTGAGTACAATCTAGCTAAACTAGAAGACCGTTCTAACCGTGGAGTCCTAGAGGGTTCTGGTGATGAGCGTTAGTGATGCGATAAGTCTGTCTGTTTTATTAAGCTCAGGCTTTATGATTGTTCTTTCATCTTGTGTTATCTATGACAAACTATTCAAAGGGGATGGTAAATGTTAATTGGTATTTGTGGCCCTAAGCGTCACGGTAAAGATACAGTAGGCACTCTATTGATGGGTGAGATTCCAGAGCTAACACGATTCGCCTTTGCAGATAAGTTAAAGTATCTGTTGCGCATGTGTATGAACCCTGAGGAATCCATGGAGGCTAACAAAGATGGTCGTCAACATTTCAAGACGTCCGAGTTAGCTATTCGTAC
This sequence comes from Babylonia areolata, assembly GCA_011634625.1. Classification (NCBI taxonomy): domain Eukaryota; kingdom Metazoa; phylum Mollusca; class Gastropoda; order Neogastropoda; family Buccinidae; genus Babylonia; species Babylonia areolata. The sequence goes on along the minus strand of JAAQRG010275511.1, from coordinate 102,824 downwards.
TTCCATCGGTGTAGCCATTGGTGATGCCTTGAAGCACTATGGGGTTTCTAAGGATTACGCTGTTGAAACATTTATCTACACATTGAAGCATCATACAAAGAACTTTAAATGTGATGATAATGGTGATATTGAGTTCGATGCCTCATGGCGTACAGTCATGCAATACATTGGTACTGAATGGGGTCGTAACTGTGTCACCTCGGAAATATGGGTAAGCTATTTACCTATTGATAATGTAGTGGTAACTGACGTCCGTTATGATGGTGAGGCTAAGTCTATCTTAGCTAATGGTGGTATCATCATTGATGTTCATGACCCACGTAAAGAAGCTGATGATTCCCATGTCAGCGAGGCAGGTATTAGTGAGGAACTAATCACCACCTACATTGTTAATGATGGAACCCTTGAAGACCTCAAGCGAACCGTTAAGAACTTTGTACGTAGCTATGAGGAAATGTTATGGCTGTAGAAATTAAATCAGGAGGTACTAGCTTCCTTAGCCTCTTATGGCTGTTATTAATTGCAATGAAGATTATGGGTTATATTCACTGGTCTTGGTTCATTGTGGTTTTCTTCCCTGTTATTGCGGTAGCAGGTATCTTCGCTATTCTAGCTGCATTGTCACTCCTGTTTATGGGAGCGTCAAAGAGCAGCAGTAAGAAAGCGTGGTAATAAATTCTGACTTCTCTAGGTGCGCCTAGGGGAGTCTTTTAGTTAAAACGGACAGGTGTCCGATTTGGAGTTAGCATGAGAAAGTATCGTATTCAAAAATGTACTATGGGGAATGGAACTGTTAAGTACGCCCCTGAGTTCACCACAGGTAGTGTCTGGAAACCTGTGAATCCTCGTAAGGCTCTCTTTGATTCCCTAGAGACTGCCAAGGGAGCTATTGAGACAGCTCATAGTCGTTACTTAGGTGACGTTGTAGTTCAGGAAGAAACCCTATCCTACATTCCACAAGGAGCACACAATGGGTAAGTTAATATTCACTCATGGCGTTATGGACGCTGGTAAGTCCTCAATGCTCATTCAGAAAGCCTATCAGTTCAATCAGAAAGGCAAGGTAGTAGCTGTAGTGAAACCTACATTGGACACTCGTAGTGCCTGTGGGAAAGTCCAGAGTGACATAGGCATTGAATGGCCTTGTGTCGATGTAGGCCCTGAGGATTCCATAGGGGCTATGTTACGTAGTCGCTTTAAAGGTCTACAGGTAGTCCTAGTGGATGAAGCTCAGTTTCTACAGGTTCATCAGGTAGATGAGTTAGCCACGTTAGCTGATAAGGGAGTCCTAGTGATTGCCTTTGGTCTCAAGAATGATTTCACAGGGCATCTATTTGCAGCTAGTAAGCGACTCGTTGAATTAGCTGACCGAGTGGATGAGATTCCATCTATGTGTCATTGTGGCAAGAAAGCAACACATCACTTCCTAAAAGAAGTAGAGCATCACGATTCAAACATTGTCATTGGTGGTGAGGAACTATACATTAGTTGCTGTCGTCAATGCTTTGATAAGTATAAGAAAGGTAAGTTATGATTCCAATCAAAGTAAAACCATTACACAATGGTTCTTTTAATGTTCAAGAAGTCACCCTAAAGACTTCCGATGGTTCCGAGATTGTACGTGACCGTATCCGTAAAGGTACTACTGTAGCTGCAATCTGTCATGATGTGGTTAATGGTCATGTGATATTAGTCAGTGACTATCAGACAGGAGCTATGCAGACCATCCATGATTTACCTCAGGGAAACCAAGGGAATGAAGATGCGCTCAAGACTGTACAGAATATAGTGAAAGCAACTACAGGCTGTGAGGCTAAGTCAGCACAAATCATTCAGGAGTTCATGCGATGCCCTGAGACTGATTTCAATCCTACTATTCTATTCTACTGTACTGTTGATAGTCGTGAGGCATTGGACTCAGATAATGTATTAGCTGTCCCATCTAAACAGTTAATCCGTGAGGTATCCCAAGGGTTCCATGAGAGTCAATTGGTAATCATGGCAGGTTGGTATTTGAAAATGTTGAATAAGGGGTTAGAGAAATGATGTATCGTCACTATAAGAATGGTAAGAAATATCTAGTAGTATCTAACGATGTGATGATTCAAGAGAATGATGTATGGGTTCCAGCGGTACTCTACATTGCTATTGATGATGCCAGTGTAGGTTCCTTTGTGCGTAGTGCTGAGGAATTCCACCAGAAATTCAAAGAGGTTACTTATGATTAACCCTAAGAACGTACAGGACATAGTTAGACGAGCGGTGACTAAGCATAGTGATATGTTAGTCGCTCAAGTCTCTACGCCTGACGAAATGGTAAGACAAGTACCTGAGTATGTTACACGTGATTATATTAAGCGTGAGGTATGTCAGGAGCTAGGGCGTTATCTAGGTGGTAAGTCATTTATTGAAACCAGTAAGAATCCTAATAGACCTAACGATACCTACCACACAGGACGAGTCCTAGTGATTCCATATCTACAACTTGATCAATTCATTGCTACATTAACCTGTAAAATTATTGAGGAACTTCACAATGGAAACAATTTGGAACTACCTAGAGAGCTTGGGTTATACGGTAACTCCCCGACCGTCTGATAAAACTGTACATCTAGCTCTTGAGCAGGAGAAGATGAATGGTGCTCAGAAGAAACGTATGCCTGAGCGTTATCATGTAACGGAGAAGTTAGATGGTGTGTATGCGTTGGTCACTGTTATATATGGTGATACTGATATGCCTCAGGTACGCCATTGGGGACGCTCAGGGAAAGCCATGAATAACTGTGAGCTATTAGACGCTAAGGTTGCTACTGAGCTACAGAAGCGTAAGTGTAATAGGCACAGCATGATTCTAATCAGTGAAGTTACATCAGACAATCCACTAGCAGAACTATCAGGGTATCTAACACCTAGTCGAGTGAATGTAGCCGAGGTAATCCCTAAGAATCTCCGTGATAACTTTCATGATGTTATCGGTGTCCATGCGTTCATCAAGGGTGAGACTGCATCGCCTTTCTCAACACGTAGAGACCGTTTAGATAAGGTATTAGCATACACTGAGTTACATATGGTTCCTATGGTGGGCTACATGGAACTCCATGAGGCTATCCAGTATGCCGAGACTGAGATTTACCCACAAGGTAAAGAGGGCCTTATCTGTAGAGCTGATACACCGTGGATAGCTGGTAAGCGTGATGAAACAATAGTTAAAGTTAAAGAGAAACTATCATTTGATGTAACTGTTGTTGGTGTTTGTAGTGGCAAGGAGGGGAGTAAATATCAGGATTGCCTAGGTAAGCTGGTAGTAGTCTTTAGTGCTTATGGAAACGGACACATGTCCCATTTGATTGAAGTACCTATCAGTGGTATGAAAGATAGTGACCGTAGACTGTGGTGGGAAAACCCTCAACTTATCGTAGGTCAGGTTGTGAAGATGGATGCGAAGTCATACACAGCCACAGGGAACCTAAGGGAGCCGCGATACAAAGAGATTAGATGTGATAAAGAGTCGGATTTCCCTGTAACAGTAAGTAAAACAAACATGTCAACATTCGTCAAAGGTAAAGCTACTTGGCGTATGTGGGATTGGGAGAGTTAATATGAACAACAAGCAACTCATTAAGAAACAAAAGCAAGTCGGTAAGTACGTATTAGACGCTGTTAGTGTGATTGACCCTAACTCTATCATTGCAGGTGGTGCGCCCCGTGATTGGTACTTTGAGAATCCAGCTAATGACCTCGATGTGTACCTATATGTTCCCGATGGGTATCCCTGTGGTGGTGCTCGTAAAGCCTTGGAATATCTATTCGGCCCTATGAATCCCTTAGGTGCTACCAAGGCTGAGTTTGAGGATGTAACTCACGATGAGACTACACCTTATGACTCTATGGATATCCGTTGGGTATTCGAGGGTGAGGTGATGGGTGAAAAGGTACAGTTCATCTTCATGAAGAAACCTACATTCAGTTCTGTAATTGATAAGTTCGATTGTAGTATCTGTAAGGCATGGTTTGATGGTCAGCGTGTTATCACTTCACGTGATTTTCAGAAGACCGTTGATACCAAAGTGATATTCATTAAAGACCCTGAGGGGAAACAGAATAGACACCTAGAGAAGCTGTATAAGCGATTCGCTCCTGAGTATGTGTTCACTAAGAAACATATTAACCGTGTACATCAGCAGTCAGATGCAGATATCTGGACACCTACATCAACAGCAACACCAAACGACTTTATATCATTCTAAGGAGAATATATATATGAGCAAGTTAGTTAAGTACATAGGACAACCAGACTCCCGTTTCAGTAAGGACACTATCTACACAGTAGAGCGTGAGCTGGATGATGAATATATCATCGGTGGCGTTACAGGTATCCATATGAAAGATAACTTTACACCATATGAAATCCCTAGTAAACGCTCGGAAATCTCCGAGGTAGTGGCAGCATTGAAGACACTGGAAAGCTGGAATAGAAACCATCCTAGTGCCCTGATGATCTCAGTGGAAGCCGGAATAGTACAGGACGGAGGGACACAATTCATCATGGGTGGTTATGATACTCATGATATAGAAGAATTCTTCCATCGACTATTAGAGCGGTCGGACGCTCAAGATAAGCAAGCACTAGTAGACCAGTTAATCTCTGCTTTACGTAGCTAAACAAATGCCCCATTAGGAATCAATCCTAGTGGGGCTTTGGTTTAAATCGGACAGGTGTCCTATTTGGGGTTTAATGAATTCCTAATAGTACCCATGAGTTCATCCATCTTAGTCAATAGACGCTCACTGGTAGCTACAAGGGTGCTGATATGAACTTCATGTTCAATAGTTTTTGTTTCGACTAGACGTAGCCGTGTTTCTTTATCTGCATCGGCTTCACGCAAGTCGCTTACCTCATCCCTAATGGGATTCACGAATGCTTTCATGAGAATTCCACCTACTACAGTTGCAATGCTCAAAGCTGCACCTACTAATTCTAAAAAGGTTAAAGGTTCCACTTTGATATCCTCGTGTGTGTGTTGATACCATCCTTGGCGGATTGTCCTATTGTTGCTTGTTGATTCCTTTCATATCCTCATGATAATCATTGGAAACTTGTTGGCGTTCATGTAAACGCTTTTTCTGTTCCTCATCCATTGAGTCGTAGACTTTCTGATTATGTTCCGCTGTTAGGTAAGCTAAGTTACGGAATGCACCATAGCGTACTTGAATAGGCATAGTATCATCCATCATATTAACTGCATGTTGCAATGCGGATTTACTATGTAATACCTTACTAAACATAGTCATGTATAGAGCGGTGTTAATACCACCAGCAGCAGCACGACCAAACTCACCTAATGTCATATCCTTAAACATTTGAACCAGAGTACCAGATTCACGGGTAGCCTGAGTGTAAGCCAATCGGTTATGCTTATAGAGGTTCTGTTGACGCTCTAGGATTCCACCGAGTTCCTTAATCTTGTCCGTTTCTTCGTGACCAAAGATACGTCTTAAAGAGTCTTCCTTGTCCTTAATCATGTTAAGGTTAGGTGGCGTGAATGTGCCTTGGTGAATATCGAAAGGAGCGAAGATATCCTTAACGATTTGTCCTTTCACACCTTGATCCATCATAGTGAAATCATCCAACTGCTTTCCTTGCAAGTCCATCATTCCTTTATCACGAATAGACTGATAACGAGAGGCTGAGATATCATTCTCTAACACTCGTCCTGCAATCTTCTGTGGAGCACCATTAACAGGACTAGCGGCTTTCATAACTCCATCCATAGCTGACTTCTCGAAGTCTTCCTTTTGCATACGCCATAGTGTATCCGCATCTTTCTTCCAATCAATCAATGAACGTCCATCAGGGCCAGTCACTCCTTGCGTATGAGCATCGAGAATGGTCTTCTCTGTAGCTCCCCGTAGTTCCTTAATGGCATCCCCTAGATGTAGCTTGCGTACATTGCTAGTTGTGATATCACGTGATGCAGCTTCCCATTCATCCAACTTAGACGCCGCCTGTTCATACGAGGCTTTATCAGGGAACGTTAGGGCTTCCGCATATTCCTGTGGTAAATCCTTATAACCAGTCATGGACTTCTTAGCGTGTGCATGAACTAAATCCTTTAGTCCCTTTGTATCAACAACAAACTTAGGTGTTTCAATCTTCTCAGGTACTAGCTTAGTAGAGTGAGCACCAGTCAGAGGGTCAAAGTGGTCTACTTCCTTATAGGCCATGCCCTCTACAGTTTCATTCATTGAATTATCAATTGTCTTATAGATACCACGTGCTACTGACTTACGTGCTTCCTGTGCATTGTTGAATCCCATGTTAACCAAGGCAGCAACGTGAATGTCACCTCCATTATCAAAGTTAGGTTTATAGTAATCACTCAGGATTCTATCAGGGTCAGACTCCACGTATTCCTTGACGGGTTTCTGATAGGTTTCCTGTAGACCTGATACTTCTCCCTTTAACGCAGCGGCTTGTTGTTCCTTAATCTCACGCATAGCTTTATTAGCGTATGAGTTAGCCATTACATTCTCTGCCATTTGCGTAAATCCATTATCAGCAACATCAGCATTAGTTAATACCTTATCCAAAGGTAAGTCATGTTTCTTAGCATGGTCAACCATTAACTGTACGAAACGTTGTTTCTCAGGGTTGATAAAATTACCTGCCTCATCCTTAGCAAATACACCACCCTTAGTGATTAAACGTTTGAACAACTGAGAACCACCACGGACGGCAATCTCAGGAATAGCATTCCATAAGGCTTCTTCCTTGCCTTTTACTACAGAGCGTTTAAGAATATCATACCCATCCTTAGGAGCAGTTTCATGCTCACCTGTACCCATCCATCCAAAGTATTTAGCTGTCTGTTCGGCAGCCTCACCAATTGCACCACCAATACCAGCAGCACCAGCAGTGATAGCTGTACCTACACCAATATCAGTAAGAGCACCAGTACCAAGAACCGCTAATAGTGAACCACCACCAGTCTCAGGAGCTAACGCAATAGCACCCATAGTGGTAGCCGCAGGGATTGCCTCGGTCTTCACAAACTCCTGTACAGCAGGTGTAGCAGCAAACATAGCCATACCAGCATACGGATTACCCATGATGGTAGATTGTTGTAAAGCCTGTTGAGCCTGTTGTTGCTGTTGTGCTTCCAGTGAAGTATCCTGTGGAGCCTCAGTAGGAGCCGCAGGGGTTGGTTGAGGTTGTGTAGGTTGAGCACCCTCAGGGCGACCTACAGGTTTTGCAGTTACATCCTTGACTGTCTCAGGGGATACCTGAGGTTGAGCCTTTTGTTCCATATACTCTTTGAATGTAAGGCGAGGGCGTGTGCCCTGCCCCATATCCAACGGCTCGGTAGTTCCACTCGCTACAGCCTTTCGCTGTGCCATAAAATCTTTGAAACCAGCCATTTATTATTTACCTTATTGTTCGTTTAATGATTGCATGTATGCTCGTACATCATCCCATGATGCAGCACCACTCGCTACCATTTCATTAATATCTTTCTGAATAGCTTTATCAAGATGAGAAATATCTACAGGAGTCCCTTTGGTATCCTTGGTAGAATCGGACACCTGTCCGGTTTGAGTACCCATAGCCATCTTGTCTTCCTCGGTAGGTTCCTCAGCAGTATCCGTCCATGCTCCCATACCAACGTTATCTAGGTAAGCCTTACGAATCTCAGGGGAATAACCAGCACCCATAGTTTTGATACCACGCATTGCAACATCAGCATGATCATTAATCTGTGCTAGAAGTGTATCAGGGTTCTGTAGGATTCCCGGATTCTGCAATTCCTTAGCCCAATTCGCCATTTCTGAGTTAGACTGTGAACTACCGTATTTACTATGTTTAATAACAGACACAATAGATTCAAGTTTACTCATGAATTTACGGGCTTCCTTGGCTCCCGGCATATCCATCTTAGCACCTAGTTGTTTAGCTGCATCAGACATTGAAGCAACAGTACCTAAGACTGTCTTACCACCAAATAGAACATCCTTAGCCTGTGGTGATAGATTCTGTAACGCAGAGCCTAAATCTTTCATTGCCTTGAATGATTCCACTGCTTCCTTAGCATCCTTACCATAAGCCTTAACACCATCGTCAATAATCTTCTGTTGCTTAACTTGTTTTTCCTCAGCAACCTGAGAAGTCTTAACAGGCTCTTGGTATAGAGTCTGACCTAGTGCTCCCTCTTGACGCTTAGTAGGAGTCGTAGCAGTTTCCTGCATTTGCTCTTGGTATGCTTGGGCTTCCGTGGAGGTCATAAGAGTATCACCTACTTTCACTAGGGAACCATTTTGAACCATCTTATCCATAAGACCAGTTGATACGTCAGTCAATTGACCCTCAACAAGTTTACCACCAGCACCACCAGCTTTCTTCCATAGGATACGTTTAGCTGAATCAGACAGGTCAGTACCGTAGTTCATCTGAGCTACATCAGACAATACAGCATAATCATCATCACGTTTCTGAGTGTACGCTGTGACTTTCTCAGAGGTCTGAGCTGTAATATCCTGCATTTCCTCAGGTGACATTTGATAGATATCAGCCATTGATGGGTCAGCCTCTTGGGAACCCGGTAGGTACGCCTTAGGAATCGCATCGGCTAAATCAGGGTCATTAACGAATTGTGAATAATCAGGCAATACATAACCACCATTAGCTAGAGCAGCAGCTTTAGTTGTTACACCTGATTGACGTTTCTTGTAATCACGGATGAACTGAGGCTGTGCAGTAGGTGCTAATCCTTTAGCGGCATTACGGGCGTTCTCATCAATAATCTGATCTACTGATTTACCTGCTTGAGCTTTCCATTGTTCGGCTGTTACGTTCTGAGCTTTCACTTGATCTAACTGAGCTGAATATACGGATTGCTTCTTGAAGTTGTTCATGATGTTATCCCATTTCTGTTGCTCCGCTTTCTCACGTTGCATCTGTTGGGCATGATCCATTAAGGCATCACCTGTGCCTTGAATTAAGCCCTGCGCTAAAGCAGAGCCAAAGTTAAAAGCCATATTAAATTCCTCCTGCGGTTACTAATGGGGATTGTTGACCGCTTACTAATGGACTCTGTGGAGTCTCTAGATGATCAGGCTGTACCTCAGGTTCAGCATGTGGTTTGATAGCATCAGTAGCATAGTATTCATCCATTTCACCAAAGCCTGTACGGTCTTCATCCCCAGTATCACCAGAGAAACTTACAGAGCGATCCATCTGTGCCGCACACCATACCAACATGATAATTAAAGGTTCCACTAGGAGCATCATAGTGTCTACTGTCCAGAGACCATTAATGAATCCCTCGGATAACATACCAGCCGCAATCTCATCTACGTAGAAACCTTTATTCTCTGATAGTAAATGGTCAAAGTGATTCATAAACTTCTTAGAGGTAGTAATTTTAAATAGATGATCAATAGCCTGATTAGGGTTAGAGAATTTAGGTGGACGTTCCCAAGGGCCAGCAGAGGATGGGTCTTGAGTTAGAGATTGCCCCGGAATTGGGGCATTAAAGTAATTTGGTTGAGCCATTTGATTTACCTCGGTTCTTTTTATTTGTTTCTTTTAGGTTTTTCATTAACTGCATACCAGATAACATCGGCATCATATTGTTTAAATCATTCAATGTAGAGGTTGCAGTAACATCGGCAAATCCTTGCGCTTGTAGTGCTTCGTCATTGATAGCACTTGCATAGTCGGCTACGGTATCCAACATGTGACCAATAAGACCACCAAAGCCTTTTGCACCTGTTGGGCCATTACCTGTCATATTGAAACCATGACGGAACATATCAGCATGGTCGGGGAAGTTAAGGGTCATAGCTAACTGAGCTGTTAGGGCATATTTACCCATGGTGCGTCCTGCATCTTTCATAGCCTTTGGAGCACCTGTGGTGTCCCCTAGTTGTTCCCAAATATTATCAGCAGTTTCCTTAAAGGTTTCACCTGCTTGTTTTGTCATTTTACGTAAGAATTCCATAAATACCTCTTAGAACCATGAGCCAATCGTATCAGCATTATCTAGGACACCACGGGTTACAGTAGCAATAGCTGTAGCCCATCCTTGCTGTTTAGCTGCGTTCTCTTGTCGTTTAGCTGCATCACCAGCAGCCTTTGTATTTTGTGATTGCATAACCAACTGAGCATCACGTGACTTTTGATTCTCACCTGACTGCCAAGCCCACGAAGCATAATCACGGGCAAACTGCCAGTCATTAGCAAGCTCCTGCATGGACTTCTGAAATTGATTAGCAGCATTCTGCATGTTGTTCTGGTGGGCCATTTGGGTATCCTGAGTAGTTACCTGTCTGCGCCAACTAACATTTGATTGCATTACTGCTTGTTGGTTCTGAGCGTTGAACATATTAGCTGCTTGTTGCTGAGAAGCATTGAACTTCTTAACATTAGTAGATAATTGCTCATTGAATTGCTGCATCGCATTGATTTGACCAGCATTAAATTGTTGCTGTGCCTGTTCTTGTCGAGCACCAAATTGCTCTGTAGTGCTTTTCTGATAAGCATTGAAACGAGCAATAGAATTAGATTGCTCAGTATTAAACTGACTCATAGAGTTAGTCTGAGCTGTATTGAACTGCTCTACCTGAGCTTTCAAGTTAGACATAAAAGTATCTACTTGAGTTTGATTCTGAGCATTGAATTGTTTAGCCGCATTAGATGAGGCTTGATTACTTAGTAACATAGCTTGCTTAGAAGCCTGATTAGCTAAGTTAGTTTGTTGTTGATTAGATAAATTGGCTAACTGCACATTAGTTTGCAATTGAGCATTTAACATATTTGCTTGCTGTTGGTTCCCTAGGTTAGCCATGTGAGTCTGTTGGACTGTCTGTGCATTCTGTTGAGCCATAGGCATAGCAGCCTGTACAATAGCATTAGTCAACTCAGCACGACCAATAGAACTACGAGACATACCACGGGCAGCCAATTGAGCATCTACAGCATCTACGGCTGGCTGTGCCCACGTAGGGATATTACCAGATTGAATACCACTAGTAAGCTGTGCCATTTGGTTACTCACTAGAGACTGTTGGTTTACTTCTGCCTGAGCCGCTTGTGCATCAGGACGATAAGCAGTTTGAGCCGCAGTAGCCTGAGCAGCATCCGTAGCGACCTGAGTAGGGTCATAAGTTTGCGCTGTGGCTTGATGTGGAGCACCAGCCTGTTGCGCTGTAGCTGTCTGAGGTGTAACCGTAGCAGGTTGTAGAGCTTGTGGTTTAGCTGTCACTTGGGCTTTCACAGGAGTAGGACTAGTTGTAGTCGCTGCACTCATGTTAGCCGTAGCAGCCTGAGTACCACTTTGCATTTGTTGAGAAGTAGTAGTTTGTTGAATAGGTTGAACATTAAATTCATGTTTAAATGTTTGACTTGTAGCCATTGGACTCTCCTAGCGGCTCCCAAAACGGACACCTGTCCGATTTCACTAGGGAGCCAATTATTATCTATAAGGGTTATAACCTGTAACGCCTTGGGCGAATGGATTGTATCCGCCTTGAGGAATATACTTCAATACGTTAGGGTCAATTGATTGTAGTTGTTGAGCTGATTGAACAGCTTGTTGACCTGAGGCTTGTAACTGACCAGCAGGTGTTTGAGGTTGTTGTAATGGTTGTTGTTGAACTGGACGACTACGCATACGGTCAGCCTGACCATCCCCACCTGTCCTTGCGGTTCTCTGAGAAGTCATAGCAGCAGCTTGCATAGCACCACCTACACCACCATGAGTTACATCCTCAACAGCAGATTGAGCAGCTTTACCACCTAACACAGCACCAGCAACAGTAGACGCAACACCCACATAAGGGTTCCCTGTTAGAGCACCTAGACCAGCACCTAACATACCACCTACCTTACTACCAGCAAATCCAGCCACAGCCTCGCCCATCTGAGCAGTATCCCCAATGGAGCCTAGGACAGCACCAGCTACACCAGCGAATTGACCTAAACCTTTACCTAGAGGTGTTGTGGTAATAGCTTTTGATGCTAACTTACCTAATCCTTTAGTCATATCTAAATCACCCTCAGCCATATCTCTAACTGTGGATGCCAGTTGAGCACCAACATTGACTGCACCTAGACCTGTAGCCCACATCCCTGCGGATACCAAAGGGTTAGAGGCAAGGTTACTTATAGTGCCTAACTTATCCTTTTGCCACTGTTCACTATAAGAACGTTGACTAAACGGTGTGTCCTCATAGGAAGCCTGTTGGAATCCATATCCCTCAAAAGCTCCTGCGGGTGTGACAGTATCAGAGAACATCTGTTTCGTACCTTGCCACATATCTGCAAGGGTTCCTTTCCCTGTTAACCCACCGACCCCTGAGGTGTCCTTAGTGAGTCCATAATCACTATGCGTGGCTACCTCTGAGAATGTATGGGAAGCGATGGCCTGACTAACCTTTGCCTGTTGTCGTTGTTGCTTCTCATGTTGTTGTTGATCATGTCTATCATGACCACCACCAGAATAGGAATGACCGACTGACTTAGAGAAAGATTCATGAGCGGTCATACCACCGCCATAACTAGCCTTACCTCCTAGCCCTCCATGGAATGAACCACCGCCCAGCCCTAGGCCACCTGATGAGTGTCCACCGAAACCACCACTAGAAGAACTAGAGGTAGACTTGCTGTGCCCTGTGGAACCACTAGAGCGATTAGAGTGAGCCGAAGATGAACTACTCCGGCTTGAATGTGAACGACTACGAGAGGCGTTACTTTTTGCGTTGCCATTATATGACATAGGATACCTCCTTAGTTAACTTTGGCCCCAATAACGTGACTAGTCCAGTTACCTTTCCAATGAACGAGGTTGTTACCTCGCACTGCTTTTCCGGGAGCACCACCGCCTGCACCTGAGGAATGGTAGTCAGCGGAAGCACCTGCGAGAGCCTTTGGTGTATCACCTGTGGAACCATATTGCCCATAATCACCACCATCACCACCGGAACTCGCGGTAGCCTCTGGATGATAACCGGAACCACCATGGCCTATACCCTCTTTGCTGTAACCGTTCTGAGCGCGACCACCACCTTTCTGGCCGCCAGTACCATAAGTAGCACCACCGCCACCACCGCCACCGTAGGTGTAGTACCAGATGCCGCCTTTTTTAACAACAGCAGAGCCACCGCCACCACCGCCACCACCGCCAGCCTTAATAAAGCCTCGGTTATCAATAGTACATTCACTAGTAACTTTAATCGCATCACCACCAGTACCACCATAGGTAGCCCTCACATTACCACCTAGAGTCGGTGTGCTGTAGCGACCGCCATTACCACCAGTACCACCTTTACCTCTAATCTCACCGTTGTTAACCAAAGTCACTTTACGCCCACGGCTTTTACCAATGATAACAGCAGGGGTTGATGAGGATGTACTAGAGACAATAACACCGGGATTAATCGTGATAATTACCTCATTTCCTGAGATACCATCAGCGATTTGAATTAGGTTTAAGTTATTAGCATTAGATGTAATTGTATGCTGACCAATGAAATAGCGTCTATAAACTAATTGACCGTTAGCATACACTTCATCAATCAAATGACCATTAGCATACACCTCGGAAATCTCAGGGCCATTTGCAAAAATAGACATGATTACTCCTTAGGCATTATTACCATCATTACGAATATACAGAATCCACTTACCACCAGAACTAGCTACACGCATCTTAACAGTACCGCCATTATGTCCGTCACCCGTTGCATATGTATCACGTGAAATCTTAGTATTAGCAGCATTCTGAGCAGCAGTAGCCGTCTGTTGAGCCTGTGTAACCTTGGTGTTCAAAGATGAACTTGGATTGGTTGCCTCGGAGTGAGCCGCATCAGCAACTACCTTAACATCATGGACAGCCTTAGAGGTCGCCACGGTATCCTGAGAGACTGAATCAACAGCACTAGATTTCTTAGAGTTAGGGATGTAAGTAGATTTAACACTATTGATAGATGCAATTAAAGCATCGTTCATTGACTTAACACCCTTTGCACTTACCACCTTATTAGCTGCATCTTCTGTGTAGCTGTCAGTTACATTAGACCCGGAGCCAAACTGTACAAACGATGTAACAGGTTTACCACCTAACTGAGTTGAGTCTGTAGCGGTAGCAGCATGAGTAGCACTAGCTACAGTAGTATTCTTAACAGCATGGTCAATCTTTGAATCCACTGTGGATTCCGTAGCGTATCCTGATAGAAAGTCAGCCTTACTCTCAGGAACCAATTCTTTACCTGTGGTATCCTTATAGACCGCTAGATAACCTGCTTTGATTGTTTTACCTGTCAAGTCTGTCTTTACAGTACCTACAGGGTCAGCACCACCTTGACCGTTACCTAACCACAACTCTTTAGTATCAGTAGTCCAGATAGGTTCCGCCAGTGCTGCATGGGAAGCTGCGGCAGCTAAGTTAGCTTTTGCGCCACGCTTAATTTTAATGATTGTCATTAGAATCTCCTATGGAACATCCTTGTCCCTCATAACGGACACCTGTCCGATTTAATTAATACCTAATTTAGCTTCAATAGCTGCAAGGCGTTTCTTGAGTTCATCATTCTCAGCCTTGAGTTCCCTAATAGCTTCATGATGTAGTGGTAGAATGGAAGTATAATCAATAGCTTTCACATACCCATCATCTAACTTCCTTGTGGTGTTAAATACAGCATTAGGGTACGAAACCTCTACATCCTGCGCTATAAAACCATAACGAGGTTCGCCATTATCAAGTAGTTTATACCGCTTACCCTCGAAACTGTTCATTACATCTAAAGCAGATTCCTCAGGGTTAAATAAAGGTTTAATATCTGATTTAATTCGACTATCGGAACTTTTAACGAAGTCAGTCGCATGGACAGAACCAAAAGCGGTGATTTGTCCATTGAAAGTATGTGAACCACCTGCACCTGCCTCATACACAATATCATGGGTGTCTTTCAGTGAGATACCGCAGTTCCCGATATATGAATAAAACGAGGTTGCATCGGCTGAGGAACTGCCTCTACCGATATACCAATCATCAGCACTTCCTCTATGCCCTTTAATATATCCATGTGAACCCGCAGGATAATCTAGGTTGAGAAAATCAGCACTGCCTGTCATATGCTGCCCTGACTTATACCCAATCACCTCTAACCAGTTTCTAATCCTACTCTTATCATTCCAAAAACGAAGATCATTATCTTGTGAATCATTAACACGAAAAGCTAGAGCAGCATTTTCAGGGATATTATAAGTAGCATTAGCAATTGTGGTTTTAACTGAATGTGTTTGTAGGTCTCCCTGACCATCACGCACAGCAATCTTAGTAGCTGTTGGATGAATATCAGCCGCATACCCTTGAAGTAAATAAGAATTCTGAGCAATATCTAAATGCTTCAAATACCTAGAATCTGCATCACTCATCGTGATAGCCCCTAAGTCCTTAGCGGAGGGTTTGTGCCTGTCACCATATAGAGTGCCTTGCTGGTCACTATACGCCATACCATCAGCACCGATAAAGAACTTACGGGAAGTACCACGGTAAACCTCAAAGTCTCCATCGGCCTGTAGTTTCAGTGCTTGGTCAGTCTTCAAGATAAACTTAGTGTCACCTAAATAAGCCTGTGAGTTATCCCCGAAGAAAATACCCCGTTTACCAGCAGTACCAGTTAAGTGTAAGTTATTAGACAGCCATAACTCATCTTTACTAATTACTGTATCAGCATGTAACTCATTGACATATGCCGCACTAAATTTCTTATTGGTAGAGCCTAACGTTCCTGAATAGTCAGAGACAGGTAAGAACGCACCATCAGTAGAACTTAACTGTAGATTCTTAGGGGATACTTGAATGTTATCTTGACTAACTGACGATAAAAACGCTAGTCCACCTATAGTAATCCACGTAGGAGCCTTATATGTGGATGCAAGGATATATCGAGCATCAGATGTTTGTTTATTGTAAAACAACGAATCAACTATAGGTTTAGTATAATAGCGATCATCATGAGTATGGGAGGATGGTGGGAACGTAGTCGGTTTACCTAGGATATCACGGTAATTAGGATTCCATGTATCAGGTCGTGCATGAACATTAGCAGCAGTTAATGCGTCAACTTTAGCATCAGTAGCTAGACCTAGACGGGCAGCGTTAATAACCTGTTGCTTTGATGAACCTTGTAGCGTATCCGCATCATTATTACCACCTGTTTTACTTACGAATTTAGCATCAGCATCAGCAATAGTATAGACACCTAAATCCTCAGCAGTCAGGATAACATCACCTAACTTACCATTCACACTATTAACCGCATGTTGGTGAGGGATGATACTCCAAGAACCATCAGCTAAGTTATAGATAAGATGGTCGCCTGTGTTTACATGTCTACCATCAATAATACCCTCAACACTAATAACCCATACGGTAGATTTACTAGGTTTATTCGGTTTGGTATTCCCTGAGGCATCCCATAGACCCCCATAGGTTAACGCGGAGGCTGCAACAGATGCACTCTTAGCAGCATCAGCGGCACTCTTAGCAGCATCAGCAGCTTTCTGAGTAGCATTATCGGAATCATGTTGGGCTGATTGTTGAGAAGCCACAGCAGCATTCTTAGCAGCTTCCGCATCAGCAGCTTTCTGAGTAGCATCAGCCGCATCAGTTGCAACCTGTTTTTGTTTACTGGTAACATCATCAGCTATAGTGTCAATGTGGGTTCTAACCACATCTATATCAGCTTTAGTTGAGTTAACAGATTGAACACCACTATCAGCCTCATAAGCGGATTGAGCAGCTTCATCGGCCCTATGGGATGCCCGTAGCATATCAGCATGTACTTGCAATGCAGCCGTATCTACCTGATCTTTAAGCGGCTTAACGGCATCAATAGCAGGCTGTCCTAATGCAAGTTTTTGGGCATCGGTAAACATATCATAAGTGAAAGCCGCACCAGCATTACCCCTCTCACCTTGATCACCTTTGTCACCTTTGTCACCTTTAATACCCTGATCGCCTTGCTCACCTTTAATACCCTGATCACCTTTCTCGCCCTGATCACCTTTCTCGCCTTTCTCGCCTTTCTCGCCTTGATCACCTTTGATACCTTGAGGGCCGGGGAGGTCACTATCACCAACAAGTAAAGCATCCACCACAGGGTCAATTAATACCGTAGCATCAACTTGCATAGGGTCTGTTAGAACATCCGTGAACGTAATCTCATTCACTGGCTGTTCGAGTGTAAGAATAATATCTTTCATGTTTACTCCAATGAAATCTCTACGTCACCATTGAATAATCGGTATTTCTCAGTAGGAGAGGCTACAAATCGGATATAATATACACCTTTCTGGAAATCAATTGCCTCGCTAACATCGGGAGTGACTATTGCATAAAATACACCATTAGCAGGGTCTACCTTTTCGAATGAGAAAGGATACTCAATACCATCATAGACTGTTTGTTTAATCACACCCTCTAACTCATAGTTGGTGATATTAACCGGGCCAGTCTTACCCTTTAAGGTTACTTTCATTTTCCATGTAGAACCTTGTTCAATTTTAATATCTAATTCAGCAGCCATAAAATCTCCTAGGCTTGAGTGTAAAGAATACCCTCTGATTTAACCTGCATGGTGAAAGTACGGGCACTCTTATCGAGTTTAATATAGATACCATCGGGAGCGTTAGGTACAGGAGCCTGTTCGCTAATATCAATGATACGCTTACGTTCATCAGCCAATCGAGGAGCCGCACTAGCTTCATATGCACAACGTTGTGTTGCATAGAGAGTGGTCGAACTACCTGTAGGTGAACTAGTATTACCGTAGTTCGCTACATTCTGCAAACCAAAGTCAGCAGCCGATAAGTCTAGATGACTATTTAATGGGTATCCGTTAATCTTTAGTGTATTAGGTACAAGATTATTACGAATACTTGTTTTTATGGATTCCAAGGTTTCACCCTGTAGAAGCTCTGAATCCTTAACGGTTCCTAGAAACTCCTTGATAGCATCAGCATCAGCAAAGCGAATACCTGTATTAGTTTTCGAGTCAATACGGTAAGCCATGGCGGAGCCTTTAGGAATCACCGATTGTGTAGGATGAGTAGCATGATAAATACGTGCTGTAATATCTTTATTCTCATCATACTTTACCAATGTCTCAGGTTTATTTTGTACCTGTTCCCATGAGGCCCATTGCGTAGACTGTTCTGTTTTCCCTCGGATATCCCCAAAGGTTAACGGTTGAATAATACTGTAGGCTTTATTTGCCCCATACCAAAGTAATAAAGCTCCGGTACGGTAATATACACCCTCAGCCATTCCACCTACTACAACATACCAGTAATAATCCTTTTCAGGATCATTAGGTTTAGGGAGTGGTTGCCCTAAGGAGGCATCAAAGCCACCTGCAAATAATGCTTCCATTAGAAAGTACCTCCATCAACAGGAAGTGTATCAACTAGATTCTGAATATGCGCACGTAGCGTCTGGTCTAGCTGAGTAATTTTTTGTGTGTAATCCGTGGTTAGTGTACCTAAAGCCCCTGCAATCAATCCGAATTCATTAAGGAAATCATCGGCATCAATTACAGTACCATCCACGAAAACACCTTGGGATACTTGATAGGCCATTAAATGCGCCCTCCTGTATTGAATTGTAAATCAAAACCACGAAGTGTGTATTGACTGTTAGATTTATCGTTATCTTTGAAAGTGAACTGTACCCATTTACCTGATCCCTCTAAGAAAATAGATTCAAGAGGATAACGGATAGCCCCATAAACAGAAGCACCGAAGATAGCCGAGCCAAATCGACTTGCCTTAATTACAGGTGCAAAGAAGAAAGGAGCAGGGTCTAAGTTGTTAGGACTCTCATTATCAAACTTAATTAATAGCTTTAAAGCAGCTTTATCATCAGATTCGAGATATACATTAACATCATGTAATGACTTACGAATACTAGAATCACCCATATGGAACCATGGTGTAGTCCATTCAGCAACGAATGCAGTACCATCAAAGAAATCAGTATAATCATGACGATAGACTTTGTATTTACCTGAATGCTTACCTAAATGATAAACTAAGTAATTACCTGTGGATTCATCAAGTTTAGAATCAGTAATAGCATCAACGTTCATATCACTAGTCGTAGACCATACGAACTGACCTTGAGCTGTTAACGTACCGATAAGACCTCTACGGGAACCTTTGGAATCCGTAAAGAACAAGCGATACTGTGCTTTCTCAGGCAACACTACAGAACTCACATTACCACTATTAGGGCTGATTGAATCGACAATAGGCTGTACAGGGTAACTAACGAGGTTAATACTAACATCATCAATACGGTCTGTAGCCCCTAGATAACGCAAACCATCATCCGATAGGAACAATACATCACCACCGATTTCTTGAATTGTACGTCCATTAACACAACCTACCTTTGTCGTTACTGGTAGCATTGCGGTGTTCTGAGCAGTTTCTAAGTTCTGCACACGATAGATTGAGTGTCTACAGAAAACAAATAAGTAATCACGGAATGTCTTTAAACCCACGATATCATCAGTTACCTGTAGGTTTAACGAACCACTACCTGTATATGAATCAGCTTTAAAACGTTCACTTACAGCAATGTTACCGGGCTGACTAATAGGACTCGCTAAGATCACATGGTCTTTATACTTAGTAACATAGCGATAACCATTTAGCTTACTATCTAATTCTTTATACTTATAGGAATGTTGAGTATCATCAAAGGTTAATACGGCTGGTGCTGACTTATCATCAGTAATAACTAATACGTCCTCAGAACCCTGTAGGAACTCTTGGAATTCTACGTTAAGGTCTCCAAGTCGAGGCTTTAAAGTTAGAGCAACTGAATCCGCATCAGATACCGCAGTATCAGTCATTCCCTCTTTATTGACCTCATACCAAGTCGCCCCATTATAGGAATGTAGGATAACATCACCAACAACAACCACGATTCCTTTATAGTAGGCAACCCCACGTAAAGGTTTATCAGCATAAGCATCAGGTAATGAGCCATATAATTCATACCCTTTAATTCGTCTATAGCCACCTTGAATCAATGCTTCATAGTTATTTAAACGATAAGCAGCTCCGGGTTTCTGAGCAACAATCTGAGGTGGACTAGCTAAATCCAAGCCACCTACAGCACTCACAGGTAACATTTGTAATTCAGCCATTAGCGAACCCTCATGGTAGTAAAGATAGGTTTAATCAACGCTCGTTTCATTTCAGCTAAACCCATTTGGTAATCCTTATCAGCCATTTGAGCCTGTGCCGCATTCTGACGGAACATCCATGCAAAATAGCGTACTCGGTGAACTAATACAGGATACCATCGGTCACTGAAAGGTAACGTGTCATTGTATTTATTTAATAATGTAGGAGCCTTATAAGAAATAAATTGAATCCTATAGGCTTTATCAGGAACAGGGCTTAGACCAAAACCGCGACTGTCTTTAGTCTTATAGATTACCTTAGGTTCATCTAAATCCGCATCATCACGATTAGATAGAACATCAATATTCCCGTTATGCGCCCATTCCTCATAACTAATAGGTGTTAATGTGTTAGTGGTCTTGCCTCGCATATCAGTAATTACTACGGAATCCCAATCGACTTCCATAACTTCCTCAGGTAATTCATAGATTACCTTGCGTCTTTCAGTCAGGATTTCATTAGTATGTGCGCTTACAAATACATTCTGAGGTACATTAGCTAACCATGACCATTCAGTTGAACTATTAACAATATCCATAAGTCCACGGTTAACAGCTTCTTTAACGAACGCATGGAAACCACGGGCTAGGGGAAATTGAGCTTCCGTCAATGGCACTTCGTTTGTATCACGTAGTACAGCATTGACAATATCAAGATACGTTAGTGCCATGATAGAACTCCTTACTTCTTGCCACGTTGTTTCTTGCTAATCTCAATTGCAGCAAGTTGTTTACGTGCTTTCTCTTTTGATAGTGGTTTCTTGGTAGTTGTATTAGCAACTTTATAACCACCTTTCACTTTACGAATAGGCATAATTTCTCCTTAAAACGGACACCTGTCCGATATGATTAGGGAGCCACTAGGACTCCCATTAGTTTACTTATAAACAGTTAGTATAACCTGTGCGCTACCATATTCCTTTTTGAAATCCACTGATAACGTCTGCGTAGAGTAATTAAACTTCCATTCAGCATTAGGAATAGGTTTGAGCGTATGAGGTTCAGCAGGGTCAGAATAGAGCATCGCTGCTACATTCAAACGAGTCGAGTCTAACAAATCTACGTTAATATCTGCCGTTGTTTTATTAACTAACACTTTAACGTAGTGACGAGCATCTAAAAACCGTTCTTCAAAGTCATTGGCTTCAATATCCTTAAAAGGATTATCCATAGGGTCTAACTTACCATAGTTGGTAAAGTTTAAGACTGTCTTTGAGCAAGGGTCTTGGTCTCGATAAGTAGCAATGTAAATAATATTAGGTAGGTGCGATTTAGCGAACAGACGGAATTCATCACCCTCTACGACTTCTTGAGTCACAGGAGGTAACTTGATATGAGTCGGCTGTTTATAGAACGTCATATCATAGGTAAATCCACTGTCTTCAATCTTCACATATGAACCATCTTTCTGCTTCTTAGCCCACCAGAATTCCACAAAGGATGGTGTACTATCTGAGGTATTAACTACTTGAACCGTTGTTGTCCACTCGGCTACACCCGGAGCATAGAACTGCATAGGAGCTAAACCACCTTTAGCACTAGGGACTTGTAGCATCTTATCGTCACCACCAGAGAACACAGGAGCATTACCTAATGTTGGAACACCAATAGGAATAGCTGTATCGGTTGTGTTGACAATATAGGCAGGATATTTAGACACATCGGCATTGCCAGAAGTCCCTAAGTCACCTACGTATTTACCTTGTTGTTCAAAAGTACGCTGAGATTTATCATCACGTAGGCGTTGAGCTTTTGCATACTTAGTGACATCAAAGGCAGTACGGATACCAGCCTCAACAGGTTTAATACTAAACTCCTTAATATCAATACCATCATGGTACTTCTCATGCACAGGTTTTAGCACAAAGATAAGACCACTTACGCCACCCTCTGTAGGTACTGTGAATCTATGTGTAACCTTAAAGCTACCATCCATATCCAACTTAGGAATCGTCCAGCACTTCTCACGGACATAATGATCATCAGTGATTGTTGGAGGGATTACATGGTCAGGGTCATTGCCATACATTTTAGCACCTAAACCGTCAGTCCCTTTGTACTCTAGGAAATCCAAGGTGTATTCAGTTTCGGTAGAGTTCATAGCTTCAAAGTTTAACTCTAACTCTTGACCTCGCCACATTTCAACTGAATCCTTAGACATTTGTACAGCGAATACAAAATCTAATACCTCATCACCTACTGTCGATAGTCGCATTGTATTATCGTTACCATGAGAGATATTCATAGGCTCAGGAGTGTACCCTAGGAACGAACAGCCACCTACAGGGAACATAGCAAAGGCTGACCCTTTATTCAGTTTATATACCTTATCTTTGGCTGATGAACTAAAGAATACATCAGTACCATAAATAGAAGATACGTGGAGATTACGATAATTGAAACGAATACCTGTATCTAACTCATACTGAGTTGAAGCTACTGTACAGCTATCATAATCACCTAATTGCTGAATTAACAGTGCTGAGACTGTATCAGGGTATTCATGCAAATAGAGGTCGTGATTAATTGTTGTAAGACTATCAACAGCAATATTCGTGTCCTCGGTAATCTCAATGATTCCATAGAGGTCAAAGGTTCCGGGTGCTTCACCTGCTCGGAATACCTTTTGAATCGCAAGAGGTTCACCGTTGATATCGTGTAGAATCGGTTGAACTACATTTGTCAGGTTGGTGAATGACATGCGGAGCATACCCTCTTGATTTGACTTAACATCAGAGTGAACATGGGCTGCTACTAGGTATCGTGTAGGCTTACCATCTTTAGCTTTCAATACAAAGGTGTAATCCTTTTTAGCCGTGATATTACCTGTAGCATCCTTAAAGATTACATCCTCAAAGCGTAGTAAATCGTGGTCTGACCATAACACATCCGTAGTGTCTTTGTGAACCATAGAGATACGATTCATATACGCTAGGTATGCAGGTGCAGGAGTATGGAAGTCAGGCTCTACAGTAACCTTATTATCTTCTTTGGTAATAACGGTTTTCTTAAAGTCCAACTCGGTAATCTTAGGGTATGAACTATCACCTTGAGCAACAGTGATACCCTCAGTGCTATGTGGGACGTTTACGATAACTTGTTTGTCAGTACCTTTGGTAACTTCAACATTACCTTTGAATTCTACCGCATCCAGTTCTGAATAGTTGGTAGCATCCTGTGACACAGAGATACCTTTGAACGGCTCAGGGATTTTAACAACCACTTGATCGTCTTTACCTGCTGCCACCGTAGCACCATCGAAGTGAATCCATTTAGCACTATTAACATGGCTAACATCATCACCTGTTGTTTTAATTCCAGTAAGGAAACCCTTAGCATCCAAATCGGATTCTTTAAGGAACTCAGATTCAAGAGCTTTCTTAATGTAATTAACTAGATTAACCTTAGCAGCAGGAATATAACCTGACTCTAATACGTAAAACTTTTTATCCTGACCATTATATAGCATAGTCACGAAGTTCTCAGGAGGCACGTTGAAAGAGTAATAATCATCAATCATGTAACCTGTATCTGAGGCATCTAATCCAACATTCTGTGAATTGTTATCATTAAATACTGTAAACAATGTGCCGTCTAAGATACCACCTAGAGGCTTCGGCATTGGAATACTAATAAACTTATCGCCATTGTTTGAAACCACTACGTAGTTACCATGTGGTTCTTGAGGGAACGTAGGTGGAGTCGAGTCAGTTACTTTAACTGCATATGTGCGACCTGATTTACCTAGTTCTTCAATCTGTGTAATCTTGGAATCTACCAAGTCTTTTAAATCTGTGAAGCCTTGAACATATTGACCATCAATCAAATAACCATTGTCATGACTTGTGAACGGCTCAATAGGCCCGATAATTTTAATTGTCATTGTACTACCTTAAATGCCACATCATCGGCATAAGTTTTTCTTTGAGTGATGTATAACGTGCCTACATTACCATTCATAGACACTTTATCAGCATCCCAATAATCAGGCATACCAAAATCAAAGTAATTAACTAACCCTAATTCATCAGGAACCCATACCCATAAATAACCTGCTAAGGTCGCGTCCTGTCGCTGTAGTCGAATCTTTAACCCATCAATAGAACTCACTTCCTCAGTGAATACTTGATACATTTTAAGATCATCACCTGTAGGATTATTGATAGGTGAGAAACCAGCATACATCCGATATTTAGGAGTAGGGATTACAGGTTTATCAGGAGTATCACCACCGTCACCATGTAGAGGAGATAAATCAATTTCTACGGTATCAACTACCGTCTTATCATGAGCTACTAGGGCTACTCGGAGGTGATGATTGGCAGGGTCTAAGGAGCCTGTAATATGTGAAACTAAGCTAGGACGAAGTACGTTAATATCATTAATCAAACCATCAATCTTATCATTATTCACAACAAGTTTAGATTTATTGGTTGTAGATACATTAGTATTATGATCAACATCCTGTCGTAGTTTCGCTAATAGTTGTCTCACATCCTCAGGGATATCACCGTGACCTGCATCGTGCAGTGTCTTGATTACATAGTCTTGAGTAGCTAACATATGATCTTTGAAAGGGCGCATTGTTACTACACAGAAAGGTATATCAGTTTGTCCATCACCTCGAATCAGCACAGGAGGTTCAGTTTCGTATAAAGGCTCAATACTAACATCATAATCACCTGTCTGGAAAGCTATAGGGATATCTAGGACAATATCAGACTTACCAGCAGTAACGGTTAGAATCTCTCGCCACATTTCGTGACCATTTTGTGAGATATGTAATAGCACATTTTTACGTGCCTCTGTAAAATCCAAGTTTAAGCGGAACACCGTGACATCCTCAGGCACATGTACGCTGAAATTTGGACTCTTTAGAATATCTGCGTCAATATCTTGTAACACTACTTCTTGTTTAGGTGAATAATATCTATCAAGGGAGCCACCGGGGTAGTCTTCGCTAACTACATGCCAAGGTGGGGAATATCGAACTTCTGAGTTAGCATTACGCCATACTACTTGTTCACCAGCCGAAGCCATTGTTTGTAACCCTAGATTAACCGAACCAGCAGCCGTATGAATCTCTCCGTTCTCAGCCACTAAACCTGAGTCGGTAATCATATCTTGTTCACTGTTCATTGTTAATATTGCATTAGGATTAATTCCATCATCCAATCTGACTAGGATATACTTCTTAGGTTCATCCGTCATAATTTCTCCTTAAAACGGACAGGTGTCCTATTTGAAAAAAAAGGGACAAAGGGTAAATTCCCTAAGTCCCTATAAGATTATGCTTTTGGATTCTTGTAAGTAACAGGAGCCGCTACAAGAGACTCGCTACGTACAACGCCACGACCATATACGTGTAGGCCACGAACGATATCAGCGAAAGACTCTTGAGAACGGAATGTCTCAGTCTTCACGATAGAGTTAGCAGTAGCTACAGCAGAGATATGACCTGCAAGAATGATGTTTCCTTTATCACTCAGTTTGCTGTCCGTGTTAGGACGAGCTTCTGTGATACCAATAGTAGGATCAGCAGTTACAACAAGTTTTGGACAGTTGTTAGTTTTGTACAGTTTCAGACCACGGATAGGGCTAACTGCAACAAGACCGTTCTTGATTGAAGCCATGTCAGAGTTAGTGTCACGGTTCAATAGGTTACTATCAATGCGCATAGCCATTTCTAGGAACTCAGGAGATACAACAACCCAACGACCCTCCTCAGGAACCTCAGCGATATCTAGCTGCAAGTTGAACTTGTTCAGCAAATCTAGAGGGTCAAGATGAGTTACAGCAGAAACTTGATCAGCAGTAGGCTGAGTCAATAGCTGGATAACATTACCTTTAGCAGCGGCAGCAGCTTTGAATGCAGCTTTACCAGTTGCTTTGCCGTGAATAGTAGTTTCAGCAGCAGCAGGCACGATAATGTTAGCTGGTAGAACCTGCTCAACCATCCAGTTAAGGATAGACTTATCGTAGTTATTCTTTAGATCGTAAGCAGCAGCATCAGTTGCTAGTGACTGCCAGTTAACATGAGATAGCTTCGCTTCGATATCATCAACTTGGAACTGGAACGCTTTAGCTTGGTCTAGAACTAGAGTCATGCTATCAGAGTTGATTGCCTCAGACTGTAGTTTCTGACCACGTGCGTAGTCTGTGATAGACATACGTGGTTCCTTGATGATCACAACAGAGTCACCGTAGTTAGAAATCTCACCGTAGTAATCGTTGTTAGTGATTGCTTCTACAACAGATGCAGTACGGAAGTATTTAAGAACTTTCTTAGAGTAGATTGTTGCAATCCAGCTAGAGTTCTTACCGTCAACACCGTGGCCTTTAAGCTGCGGAGCATCTAGGCTTGAGTCAGCAGTAAAATCAGTACCAGCGAAGTTAAGGTTGCCGCCTTTACCAGCAGCGAATTGGCTATTATCAGATACAAGTGCCATAATTTATTTCTCCATGTATTTTATTTGATTAGTCCGTTACGGAACGCAGCGTCAATTTCAGCTTCATGTTTAGCGTAATCCGCAGGACTCATAGAATTAATTTCACCCCAAGTCCAAGTTTTCTTTTCTTCAACCTGTGGCATTCCTTTCTGACCACCGCTTACAGACATAGCGGCTTGGTCTTGCATTTGTTTATGCTGTGCAGCTTTGGTCTCAGTACCATTCTGCAACTTAAATAAAGATAAAGCATCAACAGCGAGTCGTGCATCAGGACGATCATCATAGATAGCCTTTTGATAGACCTCTGGTTGTTCTTTAATCCAGTTAGCAAACTCAGGTGAACTAATAACACCTACAAAGTCAGGGTGAACCTTATGAACGGCTTCCTGTGCTTGTGTAATAATATCAGTAGTTTCACGGTCAGCTTCTTTCTGTTGGAGTTCGGCTAATTGAGCTTCCAATTTAGCAACCTTATCGGTTTCCTCAGGAGCAATGCCGTGTTCCTCTAGACGAGCTTGCAGTTTAGCTTTTTCTTTGTCGTGATATGATTGGAGGTCTTTATAACGTTTCTCCCAATCAACATCAGTTGACTGTGGTTGTTCTTGAGAAGCATTAGGGGTATCCCGAACACCATCATCGGTTACTGCATCTTGTGTAGCAGCAGGGGTTCCATGTTCTTCATTGAAAGCAGCCTCAGCCGCTTGAAGTTCCGCATCTTCTTGAGCCATACGGTCTTCTTTGGTCATGTAGTTAGTAGTCATGATAATTCCTTAGGTCGTACATGGAGTACGGTATCTAATTTGGACATAATACACATAAAAGGGTATCAAACCGGACAGGTGTCCGATTCAAGTCTTTTATGCAACCTTGATTTCATTCTCAAGAGAAAGAATAGAGTCATACGCATGTACTCGGCCTTGTGAGCGATAGATTTCATGAGGCTCCACAACGGACATTGCGCGTCTAACTTGTTCATTCTGTTTGAGTTTGATTAGTTCAATAAAGGCTTTCCACTCCTTTGTCTGTAGGAGTGGTTTAACCTGTTTAAGTAAATCTTCTTTGGTACGCATTACATGCCTCCCATTTGAGGGGCATTAACACCCTCAGCGTTACCGTTAAAGCCAGATTCGTTCATTGCACCAGCAGCAGCACCGCCACCCATGCCTTGACCCGGCCCCATACCAGCAACATTACCTGATGGTTGTTGCATACCTTGTTGACCCATGAGAGCTGCATAAAACGCTGCCTCATCAGGGTTATTCAATACGTCTTCCGGCTGCATATCCATGATTTGAGCTAATCGAGTAACGATATTAGGTAACTTAATCAAAGGAGCAATCGCAGGGTTCATTGAGAGCTGTAGGAATGTTTGTAGTCGTTGAACCTCAACATCCTTTTGTTCTAATGCACGTGCGCCAGTAGCGTGAATCTCTAAATCACCCTCAATATCTGGATGGTCTTTTGAGTTAAACTGCATATTCCATGCAAACATCGCCTGACCTAGAGGTGTAATTAAGTTATCGTCAATGTTACGTACCGCAGTCTTAATATTAAGAGAAGCGTTGTTAAGAATCATTGACATACCAGAACTTGTACGACCAAAACCACTAACACCTACTTGACCATGGGCCAAACTAGGAATACCTGTGGATTCATCAGCGTATTGTCGCGCTTCTCGTACCATCTGTAAGTTTTCATTGGCTGTGGATGGGAATTTAATACCATACACACCTTGACCTGTTGAACCACCGACACGCCTAAAGATTTTACCGGGTTCGATAGTCATATCCTGACCGGGAACTAAGGCGGTTTCATCAACATCAAATACTAAGTTACCTGCTAACGCTAAGTTATCTACAGCCATACGCATGAAACCGTTGATTAGACCTTGTTGGTCAGCCATAGCGAAAGGCACACCAGTACCGAATAATGAATAAGGGTCACGTTCATAAGGGAACACATAATAAGGAATACGCATAGGTTGGAATGGGTTCAAAGTAACACGTAATACGTAATTACCAGAAATCCAAGCATTAATCTGCACGTAATCACCAGCTTCTTCGGGAATGTCTAAGCCGTACTCTTGAAGTTTAGCTTTATCCATATAACCCCAATATTCCCACACTTCATATAATGTAGCGTGTTTAGATTGACTGGTACTTAATTCCTGATCTTCTGTTGCATCATCATTTGTACGTTCTTGATAGTTAGGGCCGTCACTCACTAGAGCATCAATAGCTTTAGCATTGAATAAAGGGCGTTGTTTCAAGTTACGTAACTCAGGCATGTTCATTTTATGACGTTCAATCACCCATTCTGCATCTTGCACATTAGTAGAGCAACTAGGGTCAATGAATAAGTCCCAAATAGAGACAAAGCTGACCTTAGGGCGAGTTTTGGTGATTGGTTTATAAACACGTGTACCATCTTCTTGTTTCTCCCAATAAGGGACTTCAACGTGCTCATTGAATGGGCCTTTGAAAGCACCTGTACCGAAGATACAAGCCTCAAACGTTGACTTAGATAGTTCAGCCTGAGCATGGGCAGAGTTCAATTGATCATGAATCATCTTTTCCATGTTCTTAGCTGCCATTTTAGCAGGAGCAACAGTTGGTTCACCATTAAGACCTACACCAGCGGCAATCTGCGGAGAATCCATAGGG
Source organism: Babylonia areolata (assembly GCA_011634625.1). NCBI lineage: Eukaryota > Metazoa > Mollusca > Gastropoda > Neogastropoda > Buccinidae > Babylonia > Babylonia areolata. Next base: position 73,456 of record JAAQRG010275511.1, on the reverse strand, counting down.
ACGTCAGAGAATTGTGGGCCTAGCATACCAAAGGTAGCACCAGCAGGAATATCACGACCGTCACCTTGAAATCCGAATGTACCAACATAAGGAGCAGGAGCATTAACTTGTTGTGGTTCGTTCTGTTGACCACCATCAGCAATATGAGCGAACTCATAAGTACCCTCAGGGACTTTAGTTTCACTGATTGATAGTGGGAATTTGTTGTTACCGAACAATGCTTCTGTCATTTGACCGAAAGCAGCTTTAACCTTAACGGTTGTTGTTCGTAAACTGACTTGTGAGTGTTCCGATTCACGGAATTTATCATTGTCTTGACCTCGATATTGACGTAAGTCTCTACGCCATTGTGCTTCTTTAGCAGAGCGTGAGTTCGAAGCCATCATTTGTTTAGCTTTAATATCAGCAACTAGGATGTTAAATTCATCCTTAGCTTTGCCCTCTTTATCAACATGCTTTGTGGTTTGACCTTGAGCAAATTGTTGAAAACGATTAGGGGCTACTGTTTCAATAGGGGTTGCCATTGTGCCTCCAAAATAGAGGGACTAGCCCTCCTAACTGAAATAGCGATTAATTTTGTTCCAACGAGATTCTTGCTTAACTTGTCTAAACATTTCTGACCTATTCTGTCGAGTAGGACGAGCCATTAGACCATAACGTAAAGCGTCATAGGAATCCCAGTGATGTTTTTGTGATTCACCTACACGGGTCTGGTCAATATCATCAGGGTCTTTATCTTTAATCTGAGCAGCACGAAGCTGACTAATGATATTAGGGCATGTATTAAAGAATACAATACCGGGAACCGTTGAGTCACCCATAGGGCGTAGGTTTGAGTGAACTTGGACTTTACCAGCTACACGATTCTTATCAGCAGGGCGAAGCATAAAGCCACTGGCTCTACGGATTTCTTCACCAACTGTAGGGCCTGTTGAGCCTGTACGGTTAAATGCTGCCCAATCGAGCACATGGTCAATAGGAATGATTTCATCTTGCTCTAAGGCACGTAAATCACTACCAAATTCCCAACCTGTACGACCGACCTCATGATATTCACGATAGACAATCTTCTGACCATTCTCAGGATTGATTGCATACCAAACAGCAGTGGCAGGGTCACGATAACCGTAGTCCATACCGCATACACGGTTCCACCACTTAGGAATCTCAAAGGGTTCAATAACGTGAGGTTCACAATAAAGTGTTTGCTGACCTTTAGCGTCAATACTATAAGTACCCTCTGGACGAAACTCAGGGAACGCAGCTACATCAGTAGCATTCCAATCACCATATAGTAATTGTCGTTTCTCTAACTCAGGTAGGGACTCTAGCATTAGTCGATAATCTTCATCTAAGTGAGGGTTATCTAGCAAGGTAGCAGGGATAAACTTATGCGTAACACCAGCCTTATCATAGTAAGTGGTATTCGCAGGAGCAGCATCAATGAACATTTCTTTAACCCAAGAAGCCCCGGGGTTGCTGGTGGCTCTCATTAAGGTAGGAATCTTCTTACCTGTTCGTGGGTCAATAGGTGGCTTACGTAGACGAGATTTTAGGTAGTTCCAACCCTCAGGGTCGTTCCACTGGCCTAGCTCATCAAAAGCAATGTATTGATACTGTTGACCCTGATAACGTAATTTGTCATTAGGTTTATCAAGGTATCCGAATTCAACAATAGCACCTGACGGAAAACGCCACATGTTCTTTTGAGTGTTGAATTTACAACCGGGAAATAATTTGGGATAGAATTCTTTAGAGGTTTCGATAAGCTCCATAAGTTCCGGCATGGTTCTACGGATAATCACCGCACGATATCGGGGAACATGAGCATATCTGATTGCATCGAAAATAAGGGCGTATGATTTACCACCGCCAGCAGCACCGCCATATAGGACGATCTTTTCAGATGCAGCATGGAATAGAATCTGTTTAGCAGTAGGTTCGTAGACGATTTCACGACCTGCATACTCATCAGATTGTTCTGAGGACATTTCTTGGGTAGGTTCTTCTTTCGAAGTTTTTTGAGAGGTTTGTTGCGCCTTGGCACGATTCTTATCTAGTTCTTCACGTACTTGTTCACCTGATAAACCATCTTTCTTGGCTTGTTTGGCGAACGCTTTACGTTCCTTTTGAACTAGCTTTTCAGCATCAGCTAAGGTTTTAATCTCAACAATACGACCACGTTTAGGGGCGCATTGGTCAATCTTTAATTGTTCAGCGACACGTTTGAGCACCTTAGGTAAACCAGCTTTAGACAGGACAATACCTGATAGTTTAAGCAAATCTACACATTCTTGCATACTGTAACGTTTCTCGAACTTGTTTTTAGCCAGTGCAACGATAAGAGCAATAATCTGCTGCTTAACAGGTGTTGCATGACCTTTCTTACCAGCATAACCAGCAGGGACGAATTGCCCTCGGTATTTAACTGGTGTGGTAATAATTTCATGGTAAAGGGAGTCAAAATCAGGACTCTCCTTTTTCCATAAGCGCAAAGTATCACCAGATACGACACCTAATGGAGACTCGAATTGCGCCAAATCTTTTTCGAAATCTGCCATGTTAACTCCTTAAATCGGACAGGTGTCCTATTTGACAAACCAAGATTTGATTTCTCTATAGATCTCATGAGGACTAGGACATAGCCAACCAAGAATCATTAGGATCATGAAAATGATACTAGGTTCTTCTTTGAAGACTACATTCTCGGCCTGTTTGATTTCTTTAGAGTTCGTTGATGAATCAGAAGTCACTGTGATAATGCCTTCGTTTTTGCTCGCATCAAGTTTATGCTTGTTACCCATTTGTGTTGAACGGTCTCCAACTTGAGCATCAACTGACAAGCTACTAGGAGCATCGGAAGTGACAGCATCTAAAACACCTGACGCAAGTGTTGATGCGCTACATCCTGTCAGGAATAAGCAAAGTAAAACTGTAGGAAGATATTTCACAGTGACCTCCAAATTGTTATGAAATAGCCAATGAGACTCTACACGGTTTATCTAGGTGGGCTTTAAAGAACGCTAATAGTGAGTTCATTTCCGCCTGTGTAAACTGACCGTTTGATACATCCCATTGTGCATTGTGGCCTACGATATGGGTATTCTTTGATACTAAGTCTAATACTTTACCCTCAGATACGATTCTTAAATGGAGCTTTGTATCAGCATGTAGACCAGTATTAGGTGTAATCTCAAAATTAATCATATCAGCATTACCAGTGAACGTAGTAATGTCTAATGCAGACAAATGAGAACCTAAAGTAGTCTCAGTAGTAGAGTCTTGTGGCATACCTAAAAGACCGTAATCGGAGCCAGCATGACTGATAGTGAAATCAAACGCTGTAATAGCATTAGGTAAATCACCAGTATTGCCTCCACCAGAGCTAGGCTGCCATACGACTACCCATGCACCGCCTTTCCACACCTTGACGGTCTTAGGAGTAACCCAAGAACCGCCATGATAGATATGTGGAGTCTTAACAGGAACAAAAGCACCATTATGATAAACTTTCATTTCAGGCATAATTACTCCTTAAACTTCAATCCACATATCACCCTCTGTAGGTGAACTAGGGGCTGCACCAATGGTATAAGGTCGATGCCCTTTAGTGTAGATAGGTTGATTGTTAATAGTCGCTAGAACATCAGGTTTAGTCTTGATGTTAAATAAACTTAACTCATGATCATTAGCACCTGTGATCTGTAGGCGGCCCTCTTTTTTAGAACCTGTACTGAAATAAGTACCTGCCTCTATACGAGTACCATGACTATCATTAATAAAGCCAACTGCATTATTACCATCACCTTGCGGCTTCACGATAACACCTGAGCCTAGGAATTCAATTTTACTAGCATCGAAACCACCAGCACCACCACCTACTTCTGTCCAATCGGAATCCCATGCACCTGAGGCATACTGAACTTTAAAGAACATTTGACCACCAGCAATGTAAGTCATAAGACCACCATTACCCTCATCAAATTCTTTATCAATGCTCAGAACACCCTCATAGTGACCTGTTTTAATCGTAGGAGCACCTGAGAATTTCTCATTAACGTAATAGTCACCCTCATGGAGTGTATTAGGGTTAGTACCACCAGTGATCAGACCTGTAGCACGTTGAGGTTCAGCACCAATCTGGGCTGCGGTCGGCTTCCAGTTAATATCACGGTAGTATCTATCGGCTTCACTTTTAGTTAAAGCTCCAATCTCACTAGGCGTAGGAAGCCAGTGGATACCTTTATAAAGAGTGTCAGCGAGTGCTTTAGTTAAGCCACCACCACTGCCACCACCTGTATTGCCGCCTCCTTTTTCAAGTTCAAGGACACGCCATTCAAGTTGTCGTAAATCTAAAGCCATATTAATCTCCTATTTAGGCTGTTTAATCCAAGTAACCGAACCATTAGCATCCACTTTTAGTGAATAAACACCCTCCTCTTTAGGAAGCATGGTGAAACCAATATCAGGTTCGTTATGAATATCAGGACTAGGAGCCGCTTGTTGGACAGGTGGACGGGTAGCTGTATTACCTTGACCAGCAGGAGCAATCCACAGAGATTGTGTAAATCCTGCACCATTAGGAGCAAGCATTTGAAAATTAATCCAGCCTGACTTAGTGAAATGTACTTTATTACCCTCAACCGTAGCTTCACCATAGTTAGCACCTAGATGAAATACAGAACCCTCAATACCAGCCAAACTAGCACCTGATGGGTTAGGTTCGGAAACACTCCAAGTCATTGTAGAGCCTACCTCTGGATAAGTAGTACCACCCCAATCACCATTCCACTTAAAACTTTTAAGATCTGGTGCAGGTGTCCATCCAATCGGTAGATATAGTTTGTCAGCCATAACTTTAGTCAGACCGCCACTGCCGCCGTAGGTCTCTAGTGCCAACACTCGCCATTCGAGCTGTCTTAAATCTAAAGCCATAATTGACCTCCATTGTAAATTAAGGTGGTTTCTCCAAGCGATACCACAAAACGCTAGTGATCTGGAAAGATCTAAATTGGTCTCCGTGAGAGGACTCGAACCTCTGACCTCATGCTCCCAAAGCACGCGCTGCTACCAGACTGAGCTACACGGAGAAGAAGACGTTAACGTACACCATGCTAGACAGGCAGAGGTTAACGTGCTGTTATAAAGCGACTCCCAAGAGAAACCAAGGAAAACCTCAGGAGTCTAAACTGTAAAGGTAGTTTTAAGTCATACCTCAGGACTTGGAGCAACACATTGAGCAAGCAAATTCTTAGCCATGCCACATAACGTGACTAGGCAAACTAGGGTCACAGTCCATATGGACAAATGTTTTATAAACCCCAATACGGTTGAAGCCAGCTTTAATAGCAGCATCAACTATTTTAAATCGTTGTTGGCTGGTGGTCGCTCGAACGTCAAAGGCATAGCCTCGTAAGTGAGCTGAGTTTGGTTTACCACCAACTGCTTTATTGTGCTCAGGGCAGCGTACTGCACAGTTAAGTACAAATGGAATCTTGGCAATATCACGAGCTTTCTCCAAACGAATCAACGCAGGATTCTTCATGGACTCAAAACCTAAGCCGCACTTTCCACATTTGCATTCAAATTCACTCTGTTTGAAGAACTTCATAATATTTACCTTTAATTGGCAGGTCGGTAGTGAATCGAACACTACAGGCATGGGTTTGGAATCCAGCCGATACCCAGTATCTCCGACCTATAAAATTGGCGGTTCCTAATGGATTTGAACCATTGATCATCTGCTTAACAGGCAGCCGCATTAGACCACTATGCTAAGGAACCATTTAATCTTGCGTGTTCTATTCTATGACAATTTGCACATAGCATAATACACTTATCTAATTCTGCTCTTACAGTTTCCCATTTTCTACAATGACCTGATAAACTCAATGAGAAATCTTTCTCGTCAGGATCTAAATGGTGAAAATCATAAACTGCTGGTGGGAAGATACCACCACAATGAGCACAACAGCTACCTTTATACTCAATAGCCATTTGTTTAACTTTACGTCTGCGTCTTAGTACAGCATCTACAGCACACTGCTTACATCTAGTTCTACCATCTTTACCGACTCTGTGTTCACATTCACCATGCTTTGTGCATGACTTAATGACAACAGGATTCATAATAGTATTCCTAAGTAAGTTAGTGCTGTGTCTCCACAGCGTAAGGTTCGGAAATAGGCACGGTAGACCTCTCATCTACTTGGATGTTTCCTTTTATAGCCTCGGGAACATCTAAACTAGCGGCTCAAATACAAATCAGACATGTCTGTTTTAGTCTGTCTTCACACTTTCAGGTGGAAGTAACATAACAGCAGGTAGTACAGAACCACCAATGTCCATCGAAGTCTTCTTGGTTAGACCACCACGGTCTAGAGTAGATTCAGCAGCACGTAAGCGAACTTCCTGTTTAGGATCGGTTGCTTTGGAACCCATTGAGTCTTTAACAACACCAATGGCTTGTACCTGCATCATCACTACTTCATCTTCAAGAGCTTCTTGAATTCGTTCTTTCAGTTTCTTGAACAAGACTTTACCATGTGAGCGGCTAAAGCCTGCCTTTTCAGCAGCTTCGTACACACTGCCACATTCTAAGAAGTGTTCAATAAATAATTCATGTTGGGCTTTAATTTCCATAATCAGCCTCCTTTCTCTTTAAGTAAGCCCAATTAACTTTTAGGTCACTAAAATTTAACATTTATTTAACATTTGATTAAATAGTCACCAATTGAGCTGTTTGAGGACAAATCAGACACCCTAAGGGTTCCTAGAGGGACACCAAGGGAGCGGTTTGAGGACTGAGTGAACCGATACCTATGTATCCTTAGTATATTACTTATTATTATCTATTAATTATTATTAATAATATATTCTTTATAGATACTTAGTAGGTTCTTTTAGGGTTCCCCTTTAAGTAAGCCCAATTAGATTTCATTAGTGAATAATTTAACATTTTATTAACATATGATTAAATAATAACCTATTATGATACCTAATGAGCGGTTTGAGGACTGTGTGAACCCTTGTGGTGTCTTGTGTGGTTCCCTGTGTGAGTCCTGTGGGTGTCTATCGGGGCATCTTGGGAGCCTATGAGGGCATCTTGGGAGCCTATGAGGGCATCTTGGGAGCCTATGAGGGCTATTTCTAGTAGACACCTAAATTTTGATATTTTTATTACAAGCATTAGGCTACAAAAACAGCGGGGTGGGCTGTCCATAACGCCCTAAATATACCTAAAAAGACCTAAAGACCTGTGGATAACCTGTGAATATGTGTATAAATCCTGTGGATAACCTATGGATACCCTGTGAAATTCAAATAAGACATGTCTGTTTTGTGTATATGTGGATAATGTGTGGATAACATGTGGGTATCTTGTGGGAATACCTGTGGATAACCTGTGGGAATCCCCTTGGGAGGCACTGGGAGCCTATGCAGTTATGGTGAATAGTTATACTGTATGCCGTACCCTTTAAAGTTGGCATGTAAATTGCCTGTAGTGGTGTAAGGAAATTAGAGTAAATACTCTAGAACTGGACACCCAAAGGATACCGTATGATCCCCCGTAAAACCCCGTGGTGTCCCTATGGAATACCGTATGCTATGAGGTAAAACCTCTTACTGTCGTGTAAGTTTATATCGTATAACGTACTGTATTCTATGGACTTTTACCGTATGGGATACGTACAAGGTTCACCCCTTTACCGTATGGGATACACTAAAGAAGCTATTAAGAATCTATTAAGAAACTGTTAAAAAGATGATAATAATTTACTAAAGAAATTAACAATAATTTAATATATTAGTAACCACTAAACTACTAAATAAGCGGTTTATAGAAATGTGATTTAGGTCACAAAACAGTAAAATGTACAGCTTTTGCCCCGATGTTCACCTGTTAGGTCTATTGACTTTCACGGTCTTTATCCTGTGGCTATTTCTCGGTGTAATCCATCTATCAGGTTATAAAGTCTAATTGCACACTGTCAGGAGCTTTACAGGCACGATTTAACATTTTCTTTACAGTTGCAATCAGTTTAAAAGTGTGTTACACGTGCGTACCCGTTCTATATATACAGAATAGCGTACTACAAAATAGACATGTCGGTTTTGAACAATTAATAAACAATAGTAACAAAAACAATAAGTTATAAACTAATTAAAGAAAAAGTGTGATAGACCTCACATTTTTAAACAGTGCTTGTTTACGGCTCGGCTCAGTTTGCTAATATAGCCCCATACCGAAACGGCAGCGGTTAAACAGTCGGAGGCTATGCGGCAGGGCGTAAAACCCCCAAGGATTCAATTAGTCAGGTATGGGAACTATCAAGCCATACATTATATACCTTGCTTGTTTGTGTGCTTTACCCTAGGCACTAAGCAAACAGCCATTAGGATAAGTCTAGAGCGTTCTAACGGTATCCACTGGATAACCTAGGGAATGTTACTAGCCCCGACCGCTAACCGCTTAGGAGCCTATATAAAACACATAACCGACCTATAGGAAACAAGACAATGACACAATTAGTTATCACTTCTATCAAAAATGACTGGTTTGATGGTTTTATCGTTTCTAACGTGGCTATTAATAAGCCTGAAAATGTACTATTGGAACCAATTAGAAACTTACAAGCTAGTGACCTTTATATGGCTGAAAGATTAGGCTTACTAGCCTTTGACAATACGCCAGAAGCTATGGAAGCTAAAACCGAATACAATTTATATTTAGCTAATATGTAAAATAGTTGTTAACGAAAGGTTATTTGATGTTAAGTAACCTTTAATAACAGTTATTCACTCAAAACAGACATGTCTTATTTAGACTAAGGAAAATACAATGCAAAATTATACTTTCGACCTAAAACATATCCAGTCACTATTTGATCGTGCTCTAGATGCGCAGCCTGTACCACTTGCAGAAATCGTGATGGACGCAGGCACACAACAGCGACAAAAAACCGACCCGCAAGCCATTGAGAACTACAGCGAGGCTATGCAAGCGCAAGGATCAACAAAGCGTTTTCCTGCTATCAAACTAGTGCGCTTGAACCATGAACTACCAATGAAAGACGGCTCAACACTTGAGGCAGGGGCACTTGTACTGGTAGACGGTTTCCACCGTGTAGAGGCAGCAGAAAAAGCCAAGTTAAAAGAATTTCAGGCATTCATTGTGGACGGCTCGATAGATGATGCAATCTATTATTCAATGCAAGCCAACTCACAAAACGGAGTTAACCTTAAGGGCAAGGACTACCAAAAAGCTATCAAGAAACTTTATACACTGGATAAAGAATGGCAGGCACACGGCAAGAAAAAAGAGATCGCCGCACTGCTAGGATGTTCAACTAAAACAGTTGAGCGAGCAACAAAGGCAATTGATAAAGAGATCAAGGCGGAAGCGTTCAAGATGTTTGACGCAGGGGCAACAGATGCCGAGGTCGCAGCCTTTGCGGTAATCAGTGAGAAGACCGCTAAAGAATGGCGCAAGGAATGGCAGGACGCACAGCCAAAGGATAAGCAAGACGAAGACAACAGCGGCAGCGAGTCAAATAGCAGTCAGTCAGAACCTAACGAAGATGATCCTATGAATCTCACTTTTAACCAAGTGTTAAACCTTAAGAACAAAGAGCTACAAGCAAAACTGCTTAAGATTCTTATGGATGCCGTGGGAGCTTCTAAGAGCCACACAGAGGACACCAAGCAGGAAGACGAACAACCGCAACAGGAAGACAAGAAAACCGCTCAGGATGAACCACAGGACGAAGACGGCGCACCGTGGGAAGATGAACAACAATCTATGGGCGAAAGTGAAGAAATGCAAGACTTGTTTAAGGAATGGAGCGGTAAAGATTGCTGGACTATCTTAGGCAAGACACGTGCCCAACTGGACGCTATGGCGAACCCTAAAGCAGCCTTAAAACGTGCTTACAATAAAGCCCTTAAGCGTTGTCACCCTGACACCAAAGGCGCAAATCGTGCGCTAGACCTACTAACAGCGGCATTTGCAGAAGCAAAACGTTACTACAAATAATAACAACTTGGGCGGCTCAGGTCGCCCCATCTAACTAAGGACGAAAACAAATGAAAGCATATGTGAAAGTATTTGCTCAAACAGGCGAACTATTAGGCGATATTGAAAAGGTATGTGTTTACTTTATTGTAAGCGGTAAAGGTGAAAACGATTTACATAAGAAAGTAAGTAAGGTTATGCAATCAATAGACCGCCGCTTGTATGATGTTAAGCCCCACGACAATAAACACATATTAAACGAATATGTATATGACGAAGATATGGCGCAATCCTCAGGGTATCCACTGGATAAAATGAAAGCGGTTACGGTGGGCAAAGGTGATCCAAAGGGGCAAGTCTACAGTGTGCCAGTTAATACCCGTTTAATCTGTACGTATAACGAACTGTAAGGAGTCCAGAACATGAGCTATTCGATTAATGAAGTAAGCGACCTAATAAACGGCAATACACCAGCAGGAATCCACGTGGAGCGCATGAGCCACCATGACAGCCACGTGTACGTGTTTACCTTAAACAATGGTGTGAGCGTATGGTTTACCGCTTATGATTCAGCGGCAACTATCCGCCACGGTTTAAGAAACAAAGGTTTAATCTAAATAAGACATGTCTGTTTTGTGTAGGTCATTCATTGAGTGACCTATTCAACAAAATAAATATGGCTACCTTTAAAGGAGAATACACAATGACTATTCAAAACGAGCAGCAGATTAAAGACCTTAAATCCATAGCGGATAAACTAGGTTTTAATCTTAAAACTAAAATTACGGTTGAAGATTGCCGAGAGGCACTAGCGGAATTCTACTTGCTAGACCGTAACTACCGAGCACATGGAGAACAGCAAGTAATGGCTGAAATTTTCGGATGTTCAACTAAAACGGTACAACGTGCGGTTAGCCAGTTGAAAAAGGAAAACAAAGCAGAGTGTAAAGCTATGTGGCTCCAGAACGCCCCTATACGCTCTATAGCGTTCCATGCGGTACGCAGTGAGCAGACAGTAGAGCGATGGATTAAACGCTGGGAGAATCCCGTACAGGAGCCAGAAAAGGCACAAGCAAAAAATTACTATGCCGTAACAATTAAGATTTATCTAGGTGAATATGAGAAATATATTACCACTGTAAGAGAGGCTGATTGCTCAGAACAGGCGGAGTATGACGCACTATGCGGTGAAACTCATAACGAACCATTATCTTTTAGAGCATGGTGTAATGGTGACGAATGGTGGGATGATTGCATGGTTTATGAAATCTACTCAGTGAGAGATATTCCAAAATCAGTTTATGATGTAATGAAAGACTTTTAACAAATAAGACATGTCGGATTTAGGAGATAATAAAATGACAGTAACAAAAAACACAGTATTAGCGGCAGGTATGCAAGCGGCAGAAAATGCGCTATCAGATAACCACAGCGAAATTGCGCTATCCCTTTATGATTCAGAATTTGATATTGCTAATAAAATCAATGACTTGATTGATGATTCAGGTTTCCGCTACGAGGCATACACAGTAGATTATAATCACGAGGCATGGGATATAGTAGCAGATTCCGACTTTGAACCAGATGAGCCTCAGGACTTCTCAGGATGTTCTGACGCGATGGCATGTGTACTACAGGAGGCACGCGCAAGCGTACAGGGCGTAGCTAATGAGGGCTGGAATGATCAAGTAAGACAATGGGCAGCAGCACTTGAGGACGCACTAGCAGAGATTAGAAAGATTAATACTTTGAATCCTGACGAGGACGAAATAACCTTTAAGATTACCAACGGCTCACAATTTGGTTACTTTCCGCACGAATACGAAACAGATTATTGCAATGTGTGGTCAGGGAGTAACCTAGTAGAGCACGAAATAGCCGCCGTGGAGACCCAAGGCGATTCGAGTGAAGCAGTATTTTACTTTAGCTGGACACCATTCACAGAATAATAATTAAGTCAAAGAGGATTCACCTATTAGAGTCCTCTTTATTAATTACTATTACCTATCAACCAATGGAGAAAACAGACATGTCCGATATGAAAACAATAGTTAAAGTGTGGAACTATCGAGAGTATGGGACTGCTAAAGATGCAGCCTTAGATGGTGCTTTATTAACCTATGATGTGCCTGAATTCGACACAATGGCGCAGCAAGTAGCGTGGTTCCAAGGTTTTGATTTAGCTTTACGTGTGGCAGGTATGAAACTTGTTGATGATAAGGACGCATTAAAATATGATGATGCGCTATTAACAGCCTACACAGTTAGACAGCAGATAGTAGAAGTGAACGAATATACAGGCACAGTGTACGCAGAAGATGAGGACGACCTAGCCGAGCGCATGAAAGATAGTGATTTAATCGCCAAAGGTGACTATGAGATCACACAATGGGGCACAGGTGCTTCAACAGAGAATGATGGCAATTGGTGGATCGCATAATGACTAAATTCAACTTCTCAATGATTATTTTCTGGTGCTGTATGTTATTGATTTGCATACATTTCTAATTGGGCTTACTTTAAGGGGATACTATAAGATTCCTAATAGATTCTAATTAGTATCCTTTATTATTAATTATCTATAACTATTATTATTAATTACAAATAAGACATGTCTGTTTTGGAGTGACATAAGATGAAACAATACAACCAAATAGCCAACCTATACAATCAAGATATTGACCGAGACACTATAAAACTTCTAGCTGATGTTACGGATGAACAATTAAACCTAGTGCTATCTAACATCGAACTAGAAAATGACATGAAAGTGCAAGGTGCGGAACGCTACAAGGAACGACAGGAAAACCTTGATAAGCGTGGCAAAGGTGTAGATGGTGATAACTCAATGGCTAAAATCCGTATGATGTTAAAGCCTATGATTGCAGCTATTAGAGAAATTGCAGATGCGCCGACTACTGTAGGTAAGAAAAGCATCATTAAAGAGGTATTTAAGAAATACGATGCGGATTACCTCGCACTGTTAACGCTACGTGTATGTATGATGTCAATAACTACGGAGCGTACCGAACTAACAGCTATGACCACACGGCTTGCTAACTATCTAAATGATGGTGACGATGAATTGAGCATTAAAGAATCAATCCGAGTAGGTATGAAACTTATTGATTTATTCGTGAAGCATAGTGACGGATGTTTTGAGCGTACTAAAACACCTCACAACGGGCATGCTGTACACACCCTAGCAGTTACCGAGAAGTTCCAACAGTGGGAGATAGATAACCGTGAATATTTAGCTGAAATGTCAGTTGTATATCGCCCGATGGTTGTACCGCCTAAGCCGTGGACAGGTATCAAATCAGGTGGCTACTGGGATAGTCGATTGCAGCAACGTTTTATTCGTCATAACAAGAAAGCAAACAACAAAACCCACGGATACAAAGTGATTCCCCGTGTGTACCAAGCGGTAAACAAGATTCAAGCCACACCGTTTGCTATTAATACGTTTGTGTTAGATGTAGCCGCAGAGCTTTATGATGATGCGCTAGATTACATTGAAGATGTAACACATGATGCGGATAATGTGCCAGAGTGCTTTTTCCCTAAGTTCATGCAGCCTATCCCACCTCGCCCATACACTGACAAGGTGCGAAAGCTAAAGAAAGAACAGGAGAAACTTGAAGCTAAGTTAGGTATCACCTCGGAAGCCCGTACAGAACACGGTAAAGGTTTTGGTCAGTGGGTACGCAACCTGCTAGAGCGTATTGTGGATGGTGACAAGTACAAGACCAAACAAAAACTTGAGGAAGTGCGCTACAAGATTTTACAGATTGTGAAGTGGCAGAAAGAAGTAACAAGCCGCACAAGTAAAAACCGAGTGATTAGCATTGCGCTTGATGTAGCCGAAAAATACCGTAGTTACCCTGCAATCTATTTCCCTTGTAACCTTGATTGGCGTGGGCGTGTCTACCCGATTCCAGCAGGTCTAACCACACAGGGCGTTAACTTACAAAAGGCACTTCTTAAGTTCAACAAAGGGAAACCAATTGGAACCGAGGAGGCTCTATACTGGCTAATGGTTCACACTGCAAATACTTTCGGTAAAGATAAAGCATCATGGCATGATCGCATTGAATGGACACTAGCTAACGAGGAATTAATCAAACGTGTAGCAAGTGACCCGATTGGTAATTTGGCTGACTGGAAGAACACGGATGAACCTTGGTTGTTCCTAGCAGCTTGTGAGCAGATGTGCAAATATTACAAAGACGGCTTAAATGCAGTTGTTGATATTCCTATCCCGATGGATGGTACTTGTAACGGTGCGCAGCACTACGCAGCTATTAGCCGTGATACAGGTGGCGCATTCGGTGTTAACGTGGCTCCCAATGGAACCCAAGGATTAAAAGAACGATTAGCAGAAAGACGTGAAGCATTAAACATTCCAAATCCGACATGTCTTATTTGGGAAGATGGTAAGAAATATTTATCAACTGAAATCAACCGTAAACTTAAGAAATTAATTGGAGCAGATAATGACTAATATCGACCTTATTGAATCAGCAAATACAACTTTGGCATTCACCCGAGTCAATCAGGATATTAATATCTTTAATGGTATGTTGCCTCGCTTGCGTGAGCAGTACGGTGACTTAGAACGCCATGAAAATTCAGTTCGAGTTTGGGTAACACCTTGGGATGATCCCGAGAGTGTTATCATTGAGTTCGACAAGTACAACAAAGAAATCACCCGTTACTACTAAGGAAATAAGAAAATGCAAATCACTGACCTACAACTAGACAACCTAATTACTCTTGGCTTATCTGACAAGCAAATCCTAACATTCGTTCATGAGAACACTTGCCCCGCAGACCTTTACGGAGCCGTGGCGGAAGTTGTAACATCAATCCTGTATAAAGACCCTGATGTTATGTACTTACTAGAGAATGCGGCTCCTGATAGCGCACTGGCTAAGTTCTACGATAAACTGTTAACCATGACTACCGAACTTGATTTAGATGTTTGTGAATGGTGGCGACAAATGGGTATCGGGCGTTCTGATACTAAGAAAATCGTTATGACTTATCTTTATGGTTCCACTGAATACGGCAACCGTGATTCAATTCAGGAGCGCATCGAGAAACGTGCCGAGGAATGTTTAGAGAAGTGTTTAGACCCATACTTTGACCGCTCAGGTGCAGATATTTGGAAAGAACACCGCACCAAGGCAGTGACAGCTATGGTACGCCTAACACGTGGCGCAATGGCTATCGTTTGTCCGTCTACTGTAGAGCAGATGGATAAACTACAAGAATGGGCTATGGCTATGGGCGCAAAGGATTTACCTTTTAAAGTTAAGTCACCTTTGAACTTCATGATGGTACAGGAGAATCCTAACACGGTTTTAAATCAGGTTAAGCTACGTGAAAATGGTAAGTTTGTTTATAGTATGTATTACTACGAACCAGCTACAGACGGTAAACTGTTAAACGAGCGCAAGATGAAAGCAGGTGCAGCACCTAACGGTATCCACCTACACGATGCGGCTCACCTACAGGATGCCACGGTGGATTGTAGTTCTGAATACTACCACCACATTCACGATTCAATGGCTACACAGTGCGCAGATACTCCCGAGTTAGCCTATTGTATCCGTGATTCTTTCAACAATATGTATGGTGATGATGAGGATGGGATGCCTAAAGACATCATGCAAGAGATTTTCGACTTAAACAATGGTGACGAGAACGGTTTAAGTGAACCCGAACCAATGGGCAACCTAGACCTAGAAGACATCTATATGTCACGTTACTTCTTCTCATAATAACAAAAAGGACATGTCTGTTTTCGGATGTGTCCTAGGAATTCCCAAGATGAAAGAGATTTTATACCTTACATTCGCTTATATCGTATTCAGAGATTTTCTTTTACCTATCTATAAAATACTACAGAGGAAATTAGTTATGCCAGAGCCAACTAAGAAAGATACAAAACCAAAGAAGCTATTCCCATCAACAAAGATTATCTTTATCGGTAAAGTAGATGGAGCCTTATGGTTACACTACGGGCACAATGAATGGGAAAATCTTGAGGGTGTCCTAATGGCACGTGGGCACACCTTACAGGAAGTAGAAAGAAGCCGTCAACGTATGGCTAGTGACTTCTACTTACCACCTGAGGCAACCTCGGGGCGTTCTCAAAGTTACTTTGAGGATACCTATTGGATTATGGAGAAAGCCATTCCTAGACATATGCGCCACAATCCAGATAAGCACTGGGATGAGATAAAAACATTCTTAGGTATTGAGTAACACCCACGGGCATGTTCGAGAAATCGGACATGTCCTTTTTTGTCGTTTGGGCTTACTTAAAGAGAGGTATTTATCATGAAAAAATTCTTAGCGTTATTACTTATTGTTCTATCTGCTCCAACTTTTGCGTCTATAAAAGACGTGCATGAAACTACTTGTTTAGCCGAGAATATCTACCATGAAGCCCGAGGGGAACCACTGGCAGGTCAGGCAATGGTCGCTTACACTACTATAAATAGAGTGATTGATAAGCGTTGGAGACCATCTACTATCTGTGGCATAGTTCACCAGCATAAGCAGTTTAGCTGGACTCTTGAAGTTAAGACTATTAATGATAGAAAAGCATATGAGGATGCAATGGCTCTTGCCTCGCTCGTCTATGATAACTACAAGAGACACCCAAAGGTTCAAAACGGTGACGGTGTGAATCATTATTTACGCTGTGATTGGCGTAATAAAGTTAAATGGTGGCGTAAGATGGAGTTCTTAGGTCAAATTGGTGATCACTGCTTTTATAAGGGGTATTAAATGAATAAATATAAGTTCAGAGTCGAAGTTAATAAGCTGGAAGTGCAAATAATGCAAAACCACTTAAAAAGAGAATCTGCCTTATACGTAATGATTAAATCCGCTATCCGTGATGGGGCGGATTTTTTCTGCGTTTGGGCTGATTATATTTACAAAACTTTTGGCGTTGATTTAAGCCGCAAAGATGCTAAAGCCCTTTTCTATATATCTGCTCACTTTATGATGGGAGATAAAGTAGAGGAGATTTTAGGGAATTCTAAATATAACTATATGAAATGGTTTCGAGACCAATTTATTTCTGTTAAAGCCTACATGGATGCTTTAGAAAACACTAAACAACTACGTCAATTGATGTGGACTAATCCAGCTTTAACGCTACGTCATGGTGCTATTAGTGAACTCTCATTAAGCGTTTATGAATTCTCCTTTATATATAGGACACGTAATGATGTCCCTATGAAACTCATAAAGAAGATGAGAGACCGCATAGATAACCTAATGGAATCCATATTAGAGGAATGTGATTTACAAGGCATTCACTATGAGATTTTCATAGAGCCTATTAATTAAGGCTTACTTAAAGAGAAAGAAGTCTGGTAAAACAGACATGTCTCATTTGTTATTAAGGCTTACTTAAAGAGAAAGAAAGTGTAATTTACTATTGACTTTCTGATTTTTAATTGGGCTTACTTAAAGAGAAAGAAGTCGGTTAAATCCGACATGTCTCTTTTGAATTTAATTAAGGCTTACTTAAAGAGAAATAAGCCACTACTAAGAGAGTAATTATTATGAGCAACGACAATTCAGCAAAACTAGCAGCAGCACTTAAAGACTACACTGACCGCACTGGTCACAACCGTTCTTTCGTTAAAGTTGAGAAAGACGGCAAGGTGTATCTTGTTCTGAATAACACTTTACAGCCTTTAGAAAAAGGTGTTAAAGGTGTTAAAGCTACTGGTGATGAAATCAACGCACTACCAGCAGTAGGCGGCGAAGATATTGAAGCTCGTCTAAATAACCTAGCTGAATCAGCAGTGCTTATCCACATCCCATTAGATGACGTGGTGAAAGCAGCAGGTACTATCGTGATCCTAGCAGGTATCGACCCAGAATCCCCAGAGGGTTCTAAGTGGATGCAATCAATGCCTGACCGTATTCATTCACAACCAAATGCTGAACAGTATATGCTTTGGTCAATCCTTAATGTCGCTGAGACTATTAAAGGTGTTCCATCAGGCGAAACCGTTCACTAAGTTTTAATTAGGCTTACTTAAAGAGAAAGGATGTGTCAAATCCGACATGTCCTATTTATCCTTATATCTATATTCAAAGAGAATTTTATTATGACACAGATCAAACCAGCAGCAACACCAGCAGAACTAACAGCAGCAAACCGTGAAATCACTATCGCATCTATGCGTGAAGATGGTCTCCCAGTGGAGTTCCTAGGTGGTATCGTTAAGCGTAACGGTAAGGACTATGTAATTGTCCTACACTCACAAGCTGTAGCTCTAGCTGAGGATGTAGAGGATAGCGAAGAATTCATCACACCTACTGCGGAAGAATTAGCAGCGATTGAAGCTATTCCATTTGATCAACGTATGCACAACATTATGATGGCGTGTATGAACCGTAGCCTTAATGCAGAAATTACCTTGTGTACTATGCACCTAGCTATGGCTGTGTTCAACGATTCAGAGCTGACTTATGACATCGAGAAAGACGGTGCTAAAGTTGAGAGCTACTTCAATAAAGTGCCTAACGGCAACAAGTATCTGTTCCTACTTAAGATTTCTGGTCTTACACAACAAAGCTAATTAGGCTTACTTAAAGAGAAAGGGTTTACCATGACCCTTTCCCTATATAAAAACATCCTTGGTGGTTTCCTTGGTCGGTGATTTGACATCGAGGGTGTTTCTACATAGGTCTCCTATGGTTATGTTTCATGTATTTGATGCTTATATGTCCTATATTTGGGGCTTCGTGCCCCGTTTTTATTGTTACATAAAAGTACCTTGGGAATTTTAAATTAAACTAAAGTAAGGGTTGGTGTTAATTTTCTCCTGTTTTGAGCGACTGGTCTCAGGGTACTTCTATGTAATCGTAAATAGGTCTTACATTGCAGCAAGAGGAATCAGAAATGATTAAAGTCAAGAAAGGTGACATTGTGCGCATCCGTGGTTACTCAGGTAATTGGGAAGTTGTGCAAGGTGCTGATAGTGAGGGTGAGGTATCCATCAAGGACAAAGACGGTAAAGGTTGGTTCTATGTTGACCAGTCAGAACTTACCTCTTTAGCTCCTAATGGTGTTCCAGAGCATCATTCTAAGCATCCGTATGTTCCACCACAAGGCTCAATAGGAGCCAAAGGGGATATTGGTATCTCCGATAAAGGTCTAGGTTTAACCTTAACGCCTACAACAAACCCTTGGGAGCAGTCCAAGGAACAGTTTGTATTTCATAATATTTCAAAAGAGGACACAAGTATGTCACAGCAAGCAACTCGTCAACTGGCAACTGTAACACTTATCGATGGTGATTCAGCTCTTAAGCCAGAGTTGGCAATCGTTAAGAAATTCGGCACAGTAGCTTTCGATGGTTCTGTGGATAACCTTAAAATGAAACTTGTAATGGATAATGACATTGCAGGTATCCTAGCCAAGCACAATGAAAAGCGTGGTAAGGAAGTTGATTTAGAAATTCGTAAGTCAACAGGTCAAACTGTTAATCTACTACCAGTAGAACTCAGTGACCTTAAATGGGTTATTGATGTAGCTCATTAATAGTACCAAGGAGGCACAATGGTTAGTCATTACTTTGTCCTCTTTGTGGGCTGTTATCTGCTCTATATGGGTATTGAATGTATAGCAGCTCACTTCTATGAGATTGAGTCTGACGTTCTGTTCTTTGGAGTTCCATTTGTGCTTGCCTTATCAACCGTAGGTATCGTGTTGTATCGACAAACATATATTTAGAACTCAGAGGTAACTAATGTTAATTACTTGCAGGCGACAGAGGCGTATTATCTTTGCCACCTTATCACTCCTAACTATGTCCTTAGCATACGAGGGAGAAGCAACTGAAATTTCATTGGCTGTAGAAGAACAGACACACTTTAGACATGAATTCCATTTAATAGATATGTTAAATGCTAAACTCATGGGTCAACAAGTGTTAGTTATATAGGAACGCAGATGAAAACTCGAATCACTTTATTAATCATGGGAGTAGTAGGAATACTGCTCTCTCTTATCATGGCTTCAATAGCAGACTCAGTAGATGCAGGGGTATTTACTTTTATATCCTTTATAGTATCTATAGCTTCTATTATGGGAGCCTTTGCATCCATCGGGGCAGCCTTTGTACTCTCCGAGGAATCTCTACCAGATTTATTCAAGAGGTAATCATGGAACTATTCGTAATTAAAAACAGTAAAGGTAAACTGTTGCGTGGCTCAACAGGTGTTGAGGGTTTTGATAACAAGCGTATTGCAAAACACGTTTGTAATGAACTCAACGATGAGCTAGGTAAACGTGAGTGGCGTGTTACATTCGGTAAAGATCATCGTAAGTATAAAGGTGGGCGCACATGATGGAAACGGTAATACACTTCATTGAGCATAATGAAGCAGCTTGGTGGATTCTTGGCGTAGTAACTGTATGTGCTACGGTTATGTTCCCTCTCCATTGCTGGCAAAAGAAACAACCTTGGTACGAGGGTACTCATACTAAGTAACTGGATAGGCGTGTCGGAGAAATCCGACATGTCTCATTTGTCATTAAGGCTTACTTAAAGAGAAAGAATCATGAAAAAGTTAATTGCTATTAGTCTATTGTTAATATCAGGTGTTGCTTCGGCGACCTCTCAGTGCGGGTACGAAACAACATGTGACATGAATGGGAATTGTTCCTACACATGGAGTTGTTCAAACTAGTAAAGTTTTCCTTAATGGGTTCCAGTGAATCCATTCAAGAAGTCTTTCAAATACTAGGCACTTCTAAGCCGAACCTCAGGGCTACATACGAGGAAATAGGGTCGCATCCCGTGATGCACCTGACGCAGCAGAATGAAGCCAGATGTACACAGTGGAGTTATCCAATGAACTCAGATTAGTTACTAATTAATAATCTATCGAGGAATCCACATGGCTTTAATTAAAGGTAAAACACTATTCAGCTCAACAGTAAAACCAGATACTAAGTTCGGTCTTCCGGGCAACTACTACGTAACCCTAGAGGTCACACCAGAGGTCTATGCAGATGCACAAGCCATTGGTCTAAAGTGTAAAGAATCAGAGTATAAAGGACGTGTCCAGCTTACTGTGAATCTTAAACTAAAAGGTGGTGGTACTCGTAAAGATGGTTCTCAGTATGTTAACGACTCTATCCCTGTTGTTAATCGTGATAAGACTCCATTCGTGGAGAAAGGTCGTGATGAAAACGGTGATCTAGTGGAGCGTCCAGCAGAAATCCCTCGTGGTTCCAAAGTCAAGGTGTCATACAAGGCACGTGAATGGGAAATGATGGGTCGTACTGGTACTGCGTTTGACTTGCGAGCAGTTCAAATCATCGAAAAAGGTGCTGATAACGATGCTATGGCAGAGTTTGATGATGAAGATGATGATGATTTGGATGAATTTTAATATCGGATTCGGTGAGGGTTAATCCCCCGCCCCTTTCTTGGAGGTAACATGCCTGTTTTAATGGGTTTTATTTTTATCTTCCTAGCAGCAGCTTTAGCTATCTACTGGGTTAACCGAGAGGCTAATGGAGGCGTTCTACGTGAAGCCCATGAGGAACTTCGCCGTGAGCAAGAACTAGCAGCCGCTCAGGAAATCCGTGAGAAAGCCAAGGCTATCCGTGAGAAATCACTATAGAAACCAAGAGGACTACACATGTCATTAGCAAAAGGTTTAACAGGTCTAGCAGTAGTGGCAGCACTAGCCGCAGGTGCATTCGTTGTGGGTGGCTTTCACTCCATCGACAATGGTGAATATGCAGTTGTTAAGTCATTCAATGGTGATACAACCATTATCGACCAGCCGGGTTGGTTTGTTAACTACGGTACTGAAACTTTCTATCCTGATTATATGTCACTAGACTTCGGTGAGTCTGTAAACACAGCAGCCGATGGTAACATCCATCCTATCTCAGTTAAGTATGCTGAGGGTGGTCAAGGTACAATCGCAGGTAACATTCAGGTTGCTCTACCGACATCTTTCAAAGAGCGTATGGCACTCCATGAGAAGTTCCACGGCTCCAAAGCGTTCCTTAATCAGCTTGTAGTGAATACCACTGGCGAAGCCATGACGTTCACAGCAGGTCTAATGGAATCCCAAGATGCCTATATGACGCATCGTGCTCAGTTCCGTACAGCAGCAAAAGATCAGCTATTGCATGGTCTGTATGCTACTAAGATGGAAAAGATGGAGCGTAAGAACTCCAAGGGTGAAATCGAAGTATCCTACAAGGCAATCCCATTGAAGAAAGATGGTAAGTTTGTTCGTCAGGATAAATCACCATTCACTCAGTTTGGTGTCACTGTAACACAGTTCAATATCCAAGACTGGAACTTTGAGAAAGCCACAATGGATCGCATTGCTGAAAAGCGTGATGCAGAGAACAAGGTGATTACTTCACGTGCTCGTACAGAAGCAGCGGAGCAGGACAAGAAAGAAGCTCAGGCTATCGCCGCTAAGAACGAAGCAATTGCAGCAGGTAAGGCTAACGTGGTTAAAGCTAAAGCTGTCATTGGTGCTCAACAGGCTAAAGAATTAGCTATCATCAAGGCACAGCAATCAGTAGCAACCGCTCAGGAACTTACTAAGCAGCGTGAAGCTGAACTAGCAGCTACTAAACTGCAATCCGAAGCAATCCTAGTGAAAGCCCAAGCAGACGCTAAGGCAGCAGATTTGAAGATCAAAGCAGGTGGTGCATTAAGTGCTGAACAGCAGACTCGAATCAAGATTGCAGCCGTACTAGCAGATGGCTTTGCACGTGCTCAACGTCCTACCACCTTGGTTACTACTGGTAACGCTAAGAGTGGTGAACTAACTGGTACTGATATGTCAGCATTCATCAATGCAATGACAGCAGCTAACATCCAGAAAGTTAAATAGGCTTACTTAAAGAGAAAGAAACTGTCAAATCCGACATGTCTCTTTTGAATAACAAAGGGTATTCCATGAGTGCCCTTGATTATTTTAACGGGATAATCCCACAACACATAGAGAGTAATATTATGACTACAGCAACTACTAAAGCAATCATCACATTCGTAGACTTCGCAGACGAAAAAGGTATCAACCTTGGTGTATTGGCAGCAGGTAAAGTCGAGGGCAAAGATGCTCCTGATAACTTTGAATCTGTAGCTTATGCAGCTATTCCAGCTTACCGTGATGCAGCTAAGGCAATCATTGAGGGTACACTAGTAGATCCAGCAGTTACCGTTAAGGGTATCTCAGGTGGTATGTTAATGCCTACTCCATTCGGCATTCCTATGCCTGAGAAGCAAATTGATTCAATGGATTTATCTATCTACGCTGATCGTTTCACTTATGAATCAGAAGATGAAGATGCTACATATCCTAAGCGTATCCTAGCGATTGGTCAAACAGAAGATAAAGTGTTCTTCGGTGATAATGCAGTAGAAGCTCTTGATTCATTCAAAGAACATGCAGCAGCAGAAGACCATTCAGATAAAATGGCAAGTGGTCTTATCGTTCCACGTGAACTACTTCAAGAACTAGTTAATGTTCTTACTAAGATCATTAAAGACAAAAACATCCAGTAATTAATAATAGGGAGTCAGGCTAACGCTTGATTCCCATTTTTTCGGAGGTAAGTTATGTTCTATGGAGCATTAGTATTCTTTGGGTGGGCTATAGGTCTCCTAGGTTTAATCTGTGGTGTTGTGATGTTCATGGACAATCATGACCCTGAGGATTACATGCCTGCTTTCTTTCTAGGTGTTGTAGTGATATTAGCTACCTGTGCTATTCAAGATAAGTATGGTAATGATGCACCACCACCACATCAGGTACATCATGTGCAAACCGTCAAGGCTCCCAAGGTGAAACCATTAGGAACCCAAGGGGAATACCGAGTGGCTTTCAATGAGAATCTTGATAGTAACCGAGAGCCGTCATGGGAGTTCCAGAAATGGCATAACGGTAAGTGGGTAGCTATCAGTCATTCAACTGATAAAGCTAAACTTGTTGCATTTGCTCAGAATTATGTCAAAGATGTGCAAGCACCTAGTAAGGTAATCACCATCAAGAAAGAAATGAAACCAGTGCTTAGTGATTCCACCAAGGAATCCGCAAGTGCTATTGAGATTAAATAGGCTTACTTAAAGAGAAACTATCAGGAGTTATTATGAGTTATATTATATTGCTACTCTTAACCGTAGCCTTTGGGTACGTAGCGTTATGCTATGGTGAACAAATAGAGACCACTGAGAGTGAGTCAGTGAAATATCAATCACAGATTGTAGCTATCGTGGCAGCTCTTGGAACAATCGTGTTCCCTATTCACCTATTCTTTCCGAGTATCATAACCTCTGTACTAATCATTGCTACGCTGTTCATGCTCACCGTGATAGGTGGAGTGATTCTAGTAGGGTTAGTGTTAGATGCGTGGACTGATGAGTTTGGTCTGTGGACATCTGTTCTACAGCGACCAACTAAACTGATTGAGAAGTGGTTACTTCTAGGTTTAGGTATAGTGTTAATCATATTCCTACCAACTTCAATCTTGTTTGGTGTATGGTTCGCTATAGGTTTCGCAGGGGTATTCTTGATTCTTATGGGAATCCTTGAAGACCAACCTAGTTGGACTAAACTAGTATTCTAGTGAATTGAATCCTGAGGACTCTACGGAGTCCTTTTGTTTGAGTTCATTGGACAAATAAGACATGTCCGTTTTGGAGGTAACATGCAAGTAGGCGATTTTGTAATTGTTACCGATGTCAGAAAGAATCATTTACATGGGTTCATGCCTGACGAAGTAGCAACAGTAAATAAAATTAGTGAGACAGTGGATGGTTTATTCACTGTTTATTGTTCAAGTACCGAGCGTCCTCATGGTGGCGTTCTGTTTAATAATGAAGTGAGAGTAGTATGAGTATCTATTTCTTTCAGAAAGGTAAGCAATACAAAGTTGTAACCTTTAAGGCTGGTTCCCCACATCTTACCCATTGGTTTGAAAGTGGTGAAACAGTTACGTGTACCGATGTATCCCCAAAGGGTACAGGGTTGACTCCTGATAAACTGGTAGGTGAGTTCGTTGACTCACTAGGTATTAAACAGTCATTGGCTGTTGGGGATGTGGTGGCGTTATGAGTTTTCAAATAGGTACAATTTACGAAGTCCGTACAGACGACTCAGAGTTCCCTATGGATTCCCGTGTGGAGTTCATTGGCGGTGCTGATGATGATCTATTCTGTAACGGTCAAGTCTGTGATTGGTTGGCAGACGATGAAGTAGTTCGTAGCCCTGACCAGTCACCTTTAGAATACAATGATGCAATGACTGATGTACGTAGCAAAGGTCTTGCTGGTTATGATGTCATTTAAGGAGCACACATGGCTTTTACAAAGTTCCCTACTATCTCTATTCTACGCCCTGAGCGTGTAGAAGAAACCTTGAACTACAAGGTAGCTTTTGGTGATAAGCGTTGTTATATCACCGAGAAAATCCACGGTGCTAACCTAGCTGTTGAAGCAAATGAATCAGCAGTAACTTACTACCGCCGTAATGGTGAGTTGGCTATGGACGATGAGTTCTATGGCTTCCAGTTCATCGCTAAACATCTTACTCCTAAGATGGAAGCTATGTTTAAGGACATTAGCGAAATGGCTGAGGTAGCATGGGCTGCCTATGATGAAGTAATGGAACGTGAGGGTGAGGCTAATCAGCCTGAGATTCCTCGCAAAATTGAATCAATCAAAGTTGTTGGTGAGTTCTTCGGAGGTCACTACCCGAACACAGAGCAGGTAAAAGATGGCGCAGGTCAAGTGGGTAAAGGTAAAATCTGGTATTCACAGCAAAAAACATTTGCAGCTTTTGAATTACTTATTAATGATGTACCCCAAGACGTTTACCAGATGGGTTCCATATGCCAGTCATACGGTATCCCTATTGTTCCGATTATTGCCTTTGGTACATTCGATGAATGTATGGCTATTTCTGAGGAACAGCTCTCTAGTCCTACAGCGTTTCCTAGCGTAACTCCATTGCTAAAAGCTAATGGTGAATACAACTTGGATGCCAACGGTAATCTACAGGCACTCCCTGAAATCCCTGAGAACATCCGAGAGGGTCATGTTATTGCCCCTGTGAATCCTGAGTGGTTCTTCAATGGTAAGCGAATGATCCTTAAGCATAAGAGTGCTCCTAAGAAAGAACGCAAGCCTAAGCCTCGTCTGTTGGAACTATCAATTACTGAAAATGCTATCCTTAATTCAGTGATGGAGTTAATCACAGAAGACCGCCTTGAATCGGTAATCAGTAAAGAGCTTGAGGTAAAGCCTCAGGACTTTAACCGAATCATGGGGTTAGTCGTAGCTGACGCATTTGAGGAACTGATGTTACCTGAGAGTGACTTTGAGTTCTGTTTTAAGCTACTCAATACTCAGCAGCGTAACCGAGTGTGTAAGCGTATCAACATGGAAACTCGTTTGAAACTACGTGATGTATATTTCAAATAAGACATGTCTGTTTTGGAGGTTTTATGACCAAACAAGTAAATGTGGAAACTCTAAGCCGAGAGGAATTAGAGGACTTAGTTATTAAGCTAGGTGAAAATGTCAAGCAATTGGATTTTGTCATTCAAACGCAAGACCAACGCCTAAAAGAGCAGGACGATATTATTTCAGGTCTTAGTGCTCGTCTATTAAGTATCCGTAACTTCTGCTTGTAATATGGCTGACTTTAAGAGGAACAATTGGGTTCCTCTTTGAAACCTTGGAGGCTCCTATGGGATTACCTGTAATCGTGGAAGAACACGAAACCAAAGACCAGCAGCGTAAGCGACTGGCAATTGAGTTGAGAGCGTTAGCGGCTCAATGGAATAGTAAATTGATTGAAATCCTTAATACTGGTATTGAGGTACAGGTTCATATGACTGGTGCTACGGAAGTAGATCACGATGCAGTTATTGAATGTGTTGACATCAGTTACCAAACTCCACCTAAGCATTATTAGGAGTGAGTTATGTGTAGCTGGTTTCCAAATCGTTACACCAAGGTATCGTTAAACCTTGGATTGAGTAATCGGTTCGGAGGCTGTTATGAGTGATAGAATTATTCTACGCAAGCAGCCTCATTGGGACGACCCTAACGTAAACAATCCTCATGGATGTTGTTCATCTGATGCAGTGAGTGTTTACGAAGACGGTAGTGCCATGTGCTACTCTTGCGGTGAGCAATTATTTCCTCGTCCTAAGAAGTTTAATTACTTCGATTGGGCTGAGGGTAAAGAAATGCCTGACCCACGGAGAAACACCATGAATACTAACGGTTACTCAGGAAATCAGAATAGTACACAGAGCTTTGACATCGAGAAGCAGTTATATGAGAAAGCAGCATTCAAGGGTTTCCCTACCCGTGGAATCAGTATCCAAACGGCACAAAAGTTTGGTGTGAAGACTGACCACAATGGTAATGTTTACTTTCCATACTTCTCAAAATCCACAGGTAAATTGTGTGGTCTCAAAATCCGAACACCTGATAAGGATTTCCGAGCAGTAGGTAAAGTTGTAGGTGAAGACGTGATGCTGTTTGGTCAGCAGCTCTTTAAAGAGGGTGGTAAGTACGTCACAGTCCATGAGGGTGAATTCGATGCACTAGCTGGCTTTCAGATGATGGGTTCCCGTTATCCTCACCTTAGTATCCCAACAGGTTCTAAGGGAGCCAAGAAAGCATGTCAGTTGAATCTTGATTATCTTGAAACGTTTGAACGTAAGGTAATTAGTTTCGATGGTGACAAGGCAGGTATCGAGGCAGCAGACCGAGTAGCACCGCTATTTAGTCCAGCCACCTGTCAGGTATTGAAGATGCCAGCGGATTGTAAAGATGCTAACGAGTACCTAATTAAAGGTAATGGCGCAGCATACAACAGCCTATTTTGGGAATCCAAGATTTACACACCAGCAGGTATTGTGAATCTAGGTGATGATTTCGAGGGGCTATTTACTCGTAAGAATCGTAAGTCCATCCCGTATCCTTGGGAGGGCATCAATAAGAAAACACGGGGATTCCGAGAGAAAGAACTGGTAACACTATGTTCTGGCTCAGGTATGGGTAAGTCTTCTCTTACACGTGAACTATCACATCATCTATTGAACGTAACTGATGATAACATCGGTGTTCTATATTTGGAGGAAGATAACGACCGTACCAAACTGGGCATCATGGGTATGCACTTGAATAAACCACTTCATTTAGATGAGGTGTTCGAGTCGTGTAGCCGTGAGGAAATCCGAGAGGCATTTGATGCCACCGTGGGTTCTGGTAGGTTCTATGCCTTTAACCACTTTGGTTCCATCGGGGTTGAGGAAATCCTTAACCGAGTACGCTATCTAATCAAAGGTCTTGATTGTAAGTGGATTATCTTAGATCACTTGTCAATCATTGTATCTGGTTTAGAGGGTGATGATGAGCGGAAGAACATCGATATAGCTATGACCAAACTACGTACTATCGTAGAGGAAACAGGCGCAGGTATGTTCTTGGTAAGTCACTTGAAGCGTGTAGGTGGTGATAAAGGTCACGAAGACGGGGCGCAGATTAGTCTATCACATTTACGTGGTTCACAATCTATCGCTCAGTTATCTGACATTGTTATTGGTCTAGAGCGTAACCAACAAGCTAAGAATCCTATCTTGGCGAACACAACAACCTTACGTATTCTTAAAAACCGCTACACTGGTGAAGTGGGTGAGGCGGGTAGATTACTCTTTGATAGAGAGACAGGTCGGATGGACGAAGTATCGGAAGCCGACTTAGAATTTATTGATGATGAAGCAACCAGCGAGTTCTAACAAAACCGACATGTCTGTTTTGGAACAACTGGGAGCACACAATGAAATCTGTATTTGACTTTAAACTATCGCCTCTAGTCAAGGCGTTCAAGAAACGTAGTTGTTTCGATATTGAAACCAACGGGTTACTAAAGGAAGTATCGTTATTCTTTTGTGCCGTTGTTGAGGATGTAGACACAGGTGAAGTACGTTATTACCGTCCTGATGAGATTGAGAAGTTCCTAGCAGACCTCGATAGCTCTGATTGGCTTATCGGTCATAACATCATCGGTTACGATATTCCAGCTCTATACAAGCTACATGGGTGGACTCCTAAGCCCACTCAGATTATCTATGATACCGTGATTGCTTCCCGTATGTACAATCCGAATCTTGAAATGCACCCTGATTGTCCTAAGCAGGTATGGTCTGAGCATTCACAATCTAAAAAGAAAGTGGGTCCTCATACTCTGATGAACCTTGGTTTCCACGTTGGATGTCATAAAGACTCCTTTGGTGAAGACAAGGCATTTGATGAATACTGTGAGGATATGCTGACGTACTGTGCTCAGGACGTTAGAGTAAACGTTGAGGTTTTCCATTGGTTATCACGGATGTTAAGGTCGTGGTCAATGGAATCTATCATGCTAGAAATGGAGGTCGCTGAGTATATCAGCGGTCAAATCCGTAGCGGTTGGGCGTTCAACATTGAACAAGCTGATAAGTTACGGACGGAACTAGAAGCCACTATGCACAGTTTGGAGGAGCAAGTTCGAGCCGTATTCGGTCCGATGGCTAAACCTAAATCTTATGATACTGATGATAATGGTGTTAAGGTTCCTAAAGTGGTTCAACCGAGAGTTACCAAGGCTGGTAAGCTATCCTCTGTTGGATTAAAGAACATCTTTGGAGTTACTTATGACAGCGTTATACCTATTCCTGCTCATCGAATCTTTGCTGATCGTGTTGAGTATTATAGTGGTGCGTTCACACCTATAGTGTATGAGGAATTCAACCTAGGCTCACGTCAGCAAATCGCAGAGCGAATGATTAGAGCAGGTTGGACACCGACTAAACTAACCGATAAGGGGAATGTTGTAATTAATGATAAGGTGTTAGAAACCCTAGGTGATTCAGGGATTAAAGAGGGTGTTCTACTACAGAAATACTTTAAGGTCTCTAAGATTCACTCAATGGTTTCTAGCTGGATTGAACACTACGACTGGGATACTGGATGTATTCATGGTTACGTTAACTCAGTAGGTGCGGTAACATCCCGTATGACCCACTCGAACCCTAACGTAGCTCAGGTTCCAGCATCTAAGACAGTCGATGTAGACGGTGTTAAATTCAAAGGGGAAGACATCAAGTACAATAGTGATAAGGTTGAGGGTGATAAAGCTATCCTCTTAGCTTATGATGGTGGTAAGTTTAGCAAGGGTGATTTAATCCTTGTGGATTCCGCTACAGGTAAGCCTAAGAAACTATTGGTCAAAGCAGAATCCTTAAGAAGCTCCAAGTGGAGCCGTGAGCAGTTCTTAGTAGCTGCAAGTCACGGTGAGATTCTACTGTGGGGTATTGAGGGGAGCTTTGGTGCTGATTGTCGTGAGTTGTTCTTCTGTACAGATGGACGCTCTATTGTTGGTGCTGATGCGTCAGGTCTAGAACTCCGATGTTTAGCTCACTATATGAATGATTCACACTACACAGATTTGATTCTGAATGGTGATATTCATACATATAACCAACACCTAGCAGGACTCGCAAAGCGTGGTCAGGCTAAAACATTTATCTACGCTTTCCTATATGGCGCAGGTAATGAGAAAATAGGTTCTATTGTGGAGCCGTTAGGTACTTCCGCACAGAAGAAAAAGAAAGGTGGAGAACTCAAGAATAAGTTCCTGAGTGGTCTACCGAAGTTAAAGACGTTGCTAGACCGAGTGGCTGGTGCAGTAGAAGCACGTGGTCAAACTGGTACAGCAACACTCAAAGGCATAGATGGTCGCAGAATCCGTGTACGTAGTCCTCACGCTGCGCTTAATACATTGCTACAATCCTGTGGTGCTATAGTGTGTAAACTATGGTTCGTTGGGGTTATGCGAGAGATTAAGCGTAGAGGTCTTGATGCTTTCCCAGTAGGGAACATTCACGATGAAGTTCAGCTATCGGTAGCCGATGAGCACGTTGAGGAAGTCATGGGTATCTGTGAGGAAATCATGCCTCTTGTTGGAGACTATCTAAACTTCCGTTGTCCTTTGGCAGCAGAAGCGAAGACAGGTCAATCATGGGCGGATACGCACTAACGGAGAATTATAATGACTAACACAACTAAAATGTTCAACACTGTAAAATCAATCGTAGGCTTAGGGGACACACTAGATGTGGCTCTTAAGCACAACAATGCTAACAAAGCAAGTGAACAAATCCCTGTGATGCGTGATATGGTCGCAGGTGAGGTAAGTAAACTATTGGGTCTTGCGATGCTTCCTAAGGAAGTCTCGGAGGCTCACCTAGCAGGTCTGATTCACTATCATGACCTTGACTACTCACCTCTGTTCCCTATGTTTAACTGTATGTTGGTTGATTTTAAAGGTATGTTGAGCAAGGGGTTTCGATTAGGTAATGCAGAGATTGCGTCACCTAAGTCGATTACAACAGCTTGTGCAGTGACCGCTCAGATTATTGCACAGGTTGCCTCACATACTTATGGTGGTACTACGTTCAATCGTATTGATGAGGTACTAGCTCCTTATGTAGCTAAATCCTTTGAGAAACATTACATTGAGGGGTTATCCATCTTTAAGCATGATGAGAAAGCAGCGTATGCGTATGCGAAGAAGCATACAGAAAAGGAATGTTATGACGCATTCCAAGGGCTTGAGTATGAGATTAACACACTTCACACTGCCAACGGTCAGACTCCATTCTGTACCCTTGGATTCGGTTTGGGTTCCTCTTGGGAGTCCCGATTGATTCAGAAGTGTATTCTTCAAGTACGTATTGATGGTCTAGGTAAACGTAAGAAAACAGCGGTATTCCCTAAGCTAGTATTTGCTATCAAGAAAGGTCACAATCATAAGAAAGGTGATTCAAACTATGATATTAAGAAACTAGCTATTAAGTGTGCTACTAAGCGCATGTACCCTGATATTGTCAACTATGACAAACTAGTGGAAATCACAGGTGACTTTAAGTTCCCTATGGGCTGCCGTAGTTTCTTACATGCAATTGAAAGTGGGGAAATTGATGGTCGTAATAACCTTGGTGTGGTTAGTCTCAACCTGCCTCGGGTCGCTCTGGATGCTAAAGCAACTGGAAAAGAATTTTGGGATTTACTAGATGAGCGTCTAGACATCTGTAAAGCTGCCCTAATGACCCGTATTGAACGCCTCCGTGGTGTTAAAGCAAGTGTCGCTCCTATCTTATATACCGAGGGTGCTTGTGGAATCCGATTGAAACCTGATGATGAAATCATGCAGCTATTTGAGAATGGTCGTGCATCTATCTCACTAGGTTACATTGGTGTTCATGAAACTGTACAGGCTCTAATGGGTTCTGATACTCATATCTTTAATGATAAAGAGAAGAAAGACCTAAGCCTAGAGATTATAGGTTACATGAAAGCTAAGTGTTTAGAGTGGACTGATGAAACAGGCTTCCACTTTAGTCTCTATGGTACACCAGCGGAATCGCTATGTTATCGCTTTGCGAAATCCGACATGTCTGTTTACGGAGAAGTTAAAGATGTATGTGACCACGGTTACTACACTAACTCATTCCACTTAGATGTTCGTTATCATACTAACCCGTACTACAAGATTCTCCATGAGGAAGACTACCCACACATCAGTAGTGGTGGTTTCATCTGTTACGGGGAATATCCTAACTTGGGGCACAACCCTGATGCCCTAGAGGACGTATGGGATTTCGCTTATGATCATGTACCTTACTATGGTACTAACACTCCGATTGATGAGTGTTATGAATGTGGCTATGAGGGTGAATTCGATGCTACAAGTAAAGGCTTCACATGCCCGAGCTGTGGTAATCATAATCCTAAGACAGTATCAGTAACTCGCCGTGTGTGTGGTTACTTGGGGTCTCCTGATGCTCGTCCATTTAACCCGGGCAAGCAGGAAGAAGTTGAAAAACGTATCAAACATTTGAAGTATAAGTAATGATGGAACCGATTAAAGGGTTCCCACATTATGCAGTGACCGAGGACGGTAGGGTATATTCCTACCGTTCCAACCGTTACCTTAAACCTCAAATGTGTACCAATGGATACCTTAAAGTATCTTTGGGTAGAGGTAATCAGCGATTGATTCACATCTTGGTTGCTGATGCCTATATAGATAACCCTAACAATCTCCCAGAGGTTAATCATTTAGATGAGGATAAGACCAATAACCATAGAGATAATTTGAAGCGTGTAACAGCTCAGGAAAACTCAGAGTATTCCAATGCTAAAACATTCAAGCTAACTCATGAGGATGGTTCTATAGTCGAAGTCTGTAATCTAAAGAAATTCGTAAGGGAAACTATAGGTAAGGATGTTTCATCCGTATTCTATAGGTTATTAAACGGTAAACGTAAGAAAGCCTATGGCTATATTAAAATGGAGGTGCTTTAATGCACTACTCACAATACTTTCCAGTTGATGTAGTTGATGGTGCTGGTACTCGATGTGCCCTCTACGTTTCTGGCTGTGAACACTACTGTAAAGGTTGCTACAACAAGGCAACTTGGGGATTCTCTCATGGTTCTGAGTACACTCAGGAGGTTGAGGACGGTATTCTATCGGACTTACAGAGAGAAGATATTAAATTGGCTGGTCTATCAATTCTAGGTGGCGAACCGTTACATCCTAAGAATCTACCAGAAGTCCTTAAGCTCGCTAAGAGAGTTAAAGATGAAACCAATAAAACAATCTGGCTGTGGACAGGTTACACACTTGATGAGCTTACCCCGATGCAGAGGGAAATCTTACCTTACATCGATGTCCTCATTGATGGGCTTTATGTGGAAGACCTACGTGATGTCAACCTCAAATGGCGTGGTTCATCAAATCAAATAATTCATACATTAAATGTGGAGTAAATTATGGCAGAAGTAATCGTACCTGATAACGATGGTTCAAACTGTGCGCTTGTATTTAGCACTGAAACTATCGACTTTGTTGACCGAGAAGATGGCGGTGTGCTTGATGTTGTAGCCCGTGACTTATCTAAGGGTGAAATGGTAGATATGTACTGTAATGGGTATCACCTTAACATGCAAGAAGTAACTGAGCTTCGTGACCTACTAACTAAAATTATCGATGGTAATGCTTAATAAGGCTTACTTAAAGAGAAAGAAACTCATTTGGAGAACACAATGAATAAATTATCCGTTCTAGCAGCGGTAGTCCTAGCAGGGCTATCGGGAGCGGCAACCGCAGGTGTTAACATTCATAACGATGGTGTTAACTCAGTAGACCTTGGTGGTCGTGTGGAAGCCCGTTATAACTCTAATGATCATGATGTAAGTCGTGCTCGTTTGAACACCACTCTGACACACAAGGTAAACGACAAGGTAACTATCGTGGGCTTTGCAGAGGGTGAGGTGAACCATGATGGTTTCCTAGCTAAAGATACGTATGCAGGTTTCCTACATGATGGAACCACGTTGATTACCTATGGACACCAGAACTCAGCCGATGATATTGTGACTGACTTCACTGATGTATTTAACTACTTCGGTGCTGAGTCTAATAGTCGATTCTCTGGTGGTGCTAATACGCTACGTGTGACAGCACATCAAGGTAATGTAACATCAGCATTCTCAATGACATCTAACGATGCTCAGGTGTATGGTAAATCAATGCACCAATCAACCGATGTAGGTGCTCTTACCTATAAGATTGATAAGTTCGCAGTAGGTGGCTCTTATGCACGTACTGACCTAACTCATGGTGATGTTAACGCATACCAGTTAGCTGCATCTTATGATGGTGATGTATTCTACTTGGCTGCCCTAGGTTCCTATCAGGATGTCAAGGCATACGGTATTGATACCGATGTTGTAGGTGCAGAGTTAGCAGGTATTTATCATGTCGATTCAAACATCAATGTACTAGCAGGCTATAACTATACACACATCACAGCTCACAACTTTATCAGTGGTGATTCGGTTGATGCGTACCTAGTAGGTGCTGAGTATAACTTTGATAAGAATCTAAAGGTATATGGTGAATATAAGATTGACCATACTACCGCTAAAGATAACCAAGGAACTGTAACACTTAAGTACAAGTTCTAAAACCGACATGTCTGATTTGGAGTAATTATGTTTAAATGGTTTTTAAAGTTACTGGGGCGTGGTGAATTAGCCACTGTTGACGGCATCATGGCTCCTCTTAAGAAGAAGCAAGACGAACTCAAAGCAATGAAAGCGCAGCGTCACCACGCACATCATAGTAACGAGGCGCGTATCAAGGCTATTGAGAAAGAAAACGTGTTACATCGACAGGAGATTGAAACTGCCGATGCCGTTATCAGCCAGTTGGATTCCATTGTGAATCCTAAGGGAAGTTAATGGAAGATGAGGGTAGTTTCCTTGTCCTCGACTATATTCTAGGGTTCTGGTTCTGTGCTGGTACAGTGGCAGAATCCTATGATGATATTAAAGCCAAGGTGGAAACAGAATGGAAACATGCAGCGCACTACTTATATTCGTTTGGGGAGCTATGGGAGTCCCAGTTGGGGTCCTTATGTATCAAGTAACTATGTTAAGTCCTAAAAGTAAAAAGGGCTTACTTAAAGAGAAAGAATAGGAGATTTATCATGAGCACTGGACATACTTTTTTGTCCACAGAATTGCTCACAGAATTGAAAAAGAAGAACGCAGTAGTTGCCTTAATTGATGCTGATATTCCAGCTTATAGTGTTGCTTTCATGTGCGAAGATGTTTGGTCTTGGCATCTTGTTGAAAAACAAGTAGACAACTTCATGGCTCAACGTATCCGTGAAGCAGGAGCTAATCACTTCATTGGTTTCTTAACTAATGGTGGTAAAAACTATAGATTGGAAGCAGCTAAAACTATCCCTTATAAGGGTAATAGGGCAGGTCAAGAGAAACCTAAATGGTTCTCTAAGGTACGGGAGTATCTTGTAACCCACTGGGGTTGCCAAGTGATGCAAGGTATTGAAGCTGATGATGCTTTAACCATTGCACAAACCTATCTCACCAAGGTAGGTATCCCATGTGTTCTATGTAGTCTTGATAAGGACTTGTTGCAATCTCCGGGTTCTCATTGGAACTGGAAGCATCAAGAACGAGTTGAGATTGATGAATACATGGGACAATTATTGTTATGGCGACAAGTTATAACAGGTGATATGACCACGGATAATATACCCGGTCTAAGTCACTCCGCCTCAGTGCCACCACTAGGTTATCGAGTACCTGTATTTGAATCATATCTGAGAGTCCCAACGGAACCTAAGATGCTCAAGTCAGGTAAACCTAGTACCCGTAAGATGGCTCATGCTAGACAGATTGGATGGGAAGTTATAGACGACCCACGAAAGAATAAACCTCTAGCTGAGTTCCTATATGGCAAAACAAAAGCAGAAGAAATGATACCCTATGGAACCCCTGAGGAAGACATGGCAAGTATCGTTCTGAATGCCTATGTGGATGCCTATTGGGAAGACGGGGAAGCCTTAGGCTATGATGATCCTGCGCAACGTGGGATTGAACGCTTTGAAGAAGTTTACGTTTTAATCTATATGCTCCGAGATACCGATGAAATCCCTAATGATGCAGTGATTGATTTCACTCCTAAGGAATTTCGTTTTCAATTTCTTGATGAATTTGAGGAGGACGAAGATGCACTCGCTGATTTTGATGATGAGTTCTGAGTTCTGGTTTGGGTACTTACAAGCTGATATTGTGAGTGTTCAAGCGTGGCATACATTTCTAAAATATGGAGTCTTGGTAAAGTGTTAAGTATTGCATTCCTAATACAATTAGCAATCATGTGCTTAGGTGCTATTGCTATCTTTCTAACCCAACAACGCAATGAGAAGTTAAAGGCTTATGCGTGTTTCTTTGGGTTCCTAAGCGAACCTTTCTGGCTCTACACGGCTTTCGTGAATGGTCAGTGGGGTATCTTTGCATTGGCGTGTTTCTATACTTACACTTGGATACTCGGCATATACAATTATTGGATTAAACCTAAACTGTGAGGTACATATGGAATTTACTATTCCTAATGAGACCAGCACAGAGCAAAGCAAACGTCTAAAGGGAGTGAAACGCTCAACACTCGTTACACTCTTAGAGGACACCATTAAGCACGTTAAGGAACGCCATAAGGATTTACCTATGGAATTCCTAG
Source organism: Babylonia areolata (assembly GCA_011634625.1). NCBI lineage: Eukaryota > Metazoa > Mollusca > Gastropoda > Neogastropoda > Buccinidae > Babylonia > Babylonia areolata. The sequence goes on along the minus strand of JAAQRG010275511.1, from coordinate 36,238 downwards.
TGCAAACTAGACCATTCTCTACTAACAAGATGAGTGGTCGAAAGAAAACATTTGAGACCAAAGAGTATCTTGAGTTCCGTGAGTTAATCGCTCGGAAAGCAGGTGGTATCTATGGTATTTCTGGAAAGGAAAAGATGAGGCTACGGGTTCATGCTGCGTTTAGTAATAAGCGTGGTGACTTGGATAACGTCTTTAAACCTTTACTGGATTCTATGGTAGGCTCTATGGATGATTCATTTGATGATAGTCAGGTCTATGAGATTCTGGCTCGTAAACGAATCATTAAGAAAGGTCAAGAATATATGAAAGTAATCCTTGAGGTAATCCCTGAGGACGAATATAACTCATGGGAGTGGTAGCTGCGGCTATCACCCCGTTCATTGGAGTACATATTATGCCAACACATAAATTTTATACTGACGCTGCACGTGACTTGTTTGTTTACCGTGTAGGTAATGACTGCGCTAAGTTCACCCTATCTGTTATTCACTCTAACCTGACAATCGAGCAGATTAAAGAGCGCATGATTGAAATAGGTATCAACAGTTTCGAAACTGATAACTTCGAAGCCATTAAAGGCAACTACGACCTTAAGGAAGTGTAATCATGAATCTAGCAGAATATCAAAAACGTGCAGCAGAAACGGCTATCTATGAAAACCGTGAGTATCCATTCCTAGCCCTTGGTGAAGAAGCCGGGGAAGTCCTAGGTAAACTCGCTAAGTACACTCGTAAGAATCATGTAAGTGTAGGTCAGGCTCTTGGTTATGCCTTGGTAGAAATGGGTGAGTCTGGTAAGAAACTTAAGGAAGACCTTAAGAAAGAACTTGGGGATGTCCTATGGCAACTCTCACAGTGCGCCTCTGAGATTGGGCTTACTTTAGATGAAATAGCAGAGGGTAATCTTGCTAAACTAGAAGACCGCTCAAACCGTGGTGTACTAGAGGGTTCAGGTGATGAGCGTTAATGATGCAGTTAGTTTGTCACTATTGTTAAGCTCGGGTTTCATGGCTTTGTTCTCAGCTATTTGTCTGTATGATGAATTACATAAAGGGGATGGTAAATGTTAATTGGTATTTGTGGTCCAAAACGTCACGGTAAAGATACAGTAGGAACCCTGTTAATGGGTCACTATATGGAAACTACTCGCTTCGCATTTGCTGACAAGTTAAAGTACCTGTTAGCACAATGTCTACAAACCGAGGGTTCTCTGTATGATGATTTCTACAAAGACCGTGAGCAAATCTTCACAACAAGTGAATTAAAGATTCGCATGGCTATCGGGGTAGCCGTAGGGGATGCCTTGAAGCACTATGGGGTATCCAAGGATTACGCTGTGGAAATGTTCTTATATGTGTTACGCCACCACACAAAAGATTATCGTTCTTTTGATGATGATGTGATTACATTCAAGACATCATGGCGTGGTCTAATGCAGTGCATAGGTACTGAATGGGGTCGTGATTGTATGGACCCTTTACTGTGGGTTTATTATTTACCTGAGGATAACCGCATTGTAACGGATGTCCGTATGGATAATGAAGCCAAAGCAATCATTAAACGTGGTGGTATTATCATCCATGTTAGTGACCCTCGAAAGGACACTGGCGATAAACACATCACAGAGCAAGGTATTGATAAATCACTTATCACTACTTACATTGTTAACGATGGTTCCCTAGATGATCTCAAAGAGGTCGTTAAGGATTTCGTTAAGAGCTATGAGGAAATGTTATGGCTGTAGGAAATAGTGGAGGCATAGGTTTTGTAGGTCTGCTTTGGATTGTGTTAATCACTCTAAAGCTGATGGGTACATTACCTTGGTCTTGGCTTATTGTAATATCAACTCCTATATGGGCTACCGTTGGGATATTCATAGCCGCCTGTCTTATCTATGGTGTAATCGCCTTGATAGCACTGGCGGTATCATTCTTATTTTCACCCAGTACCTAAGGAGGTCCTATGAAACTTATTGCGGTGGAAGCAAATATAGGGGCTGGTAAGTCTACACTGTTGCCTGAGTTAGCCGAGCGTATCGGTTTTAAATTCATTCAAGAGCCTGTGGACGACCCTAAGTTCCTTGAGCTTCTAAAGAGATTCACTGAGAATCCACATGATACTGACAAACGATTAGAGTTTCAGCAGTACATTACTGACCGCAGAGCTAAGTTATTAGAAAACATAGAAGATGGTAATTACATCATTGAGCGTAGTCTTTATAGTGATTTAATCTTTAGTCAAGCTAATATGCTAGGTATGGAGCGACCGAGTGGTAAGTACCTGTCGTATTACTATAACATCCTAGACCGCCTTGAGGATTACCCTCAGGTGAACGCTGTGGTGTACCTAAAGACAACCCCGAGTATTGCCTATGCTAGAATGATAGGTCGTGGTCGTGAAGAAGAAAACGGAACCCCTCTGGAATACCTAGAGGACATCAGCCGTTATCATGATGCTTCATTACCACAAACATGCCGCGAGTTCGGCACTGAATTGATAGTCATTGATTGGGATGATTTTGGTGGAGTAGACGGCGTAGGTCGTATTGCTAATCAACTGAAAACCAAGAGTATCATTTAAAATTACCCTAGGGTCCCTGTGTGGACTCTGGGGCTTTATTTTCCTAAATCAGACATGTCCGTTTTGGAGGTAACATGGGTAAGTTAATATTCACACATGGCGTTATGGACGCTGGCAAATCATCAATGCTCATACAGAAAGCATATCAGTTCCACCAGAAAGGCAAGGTGGTAGCTGTAGTGAAACCAGCACTAGATACCCGTAGTGGTACTGGTAAGGTAAAGAGTGACATTGGTATTGAATGGGACTGCGTAGATGTAAGCCCTGAGGATTCCATAGGGTCTATGTTGAGAAGCCGCTTTAAAGGTCTACAGGTAATCCTAGTGGATGAGGCTCAGTTCCTACAGGAGCGTCAGGTACGTGAACTAGCAGGACTAGCCGATAAAGGTGTATTGGTAATTGCCTTTGGTTTAAAGAATGACTTCACTGGTCATTTATTTCCAGCAACTCGTAGATTCATAGAATTGGCTGACCGAGTTGATGAGATTCCATCTATGTGTAGTTGTGGTAAGAAAGCTACGCATCATTATTTAAAACAGAAAGAGAGAGCACATGGCGTAGTAGCAATTGGTGGTGATGAACTATACATCAGTTGTTGTCGTAAGTGCTTCAATGAATTACAGGCAGGAACATATGAAATTAAAAAGCGTAACCTCCGTTTATAATGGAGAAGAATTCAATGTACAAAAAGTTACCTTTGAAGATGAGGGTGAGCAAGTGGTGCGAGAGAGAATCCGTAAAGGAACCAAAGTTGTGGCTATTTGTCATGATGTGGTTAATGGTCGTGTGGTACTTGTCGAGCGGTATAAGGTAGGTGCTATGAATAGTATGGTGGATTTCCCTATGGGTTCTCAAATGAACTCAGAGGATTACCTACAGGCACTCAACCGAGTAGTCCTGAGTGAGACAGGGTGTACACCTAAGTCCTCTCAGCTTATCCAAGAATACATGAGTAACCCTGAGCATGACTTCAATCCTACTCTATTGTTTTATTGTACAGTAGACAGCCGTGAAGCCGCAGAGGGTTCCATTGTGATTCCTGCAAAGCAGCTAATGGGTGAGGTTCAGGACTTCAAGCATGACAGTGTGCATGTCCTATTAGGCGCATGGTATTTGAAAATGTTAAATAAGGGGTTAGAGAAATGATGTATCGACATTATAAGAATGGTAAGAAATATCTAGTAGTATCTAATGACATCATGATTCAAGAGAATAACGTATGGGTTCCAGCGATTCTCTACATTGCTATTGATGATGCTAGTACCAGTTCCTTTGTGCGTAGTGCTGAGGAATTCCACCAGAAATTCAAAGAGGTTACTTATGATTAACCCTAAGGATGTCCAGAGCATTGTAAGACGAGCAGTGATTAAGCATAGTGATATGTTAGTCGCTCAAGTCGCTACACCTGATGAAATGGTAAGGCAAGTACCTGAGTACATTACACGTGATTATATTAAACGTTCGGTGTGTCAGGAGTTAGGGCATTATCTAGGTGGTAAGTCATTTATTGAAACCAGTAAGAATCCTAATAGTCCTAACGATACATATCATACAGGACGAGTCCTAGTGATCCCTTATCTACAACTTGACCAATTCATCACTACCTTAACCAGTAACATAATTGAGGAGCTTCACAATGGAAACCATTTGGAACTATCTAGAGACCTTGGGATACTCTGTAACTCCCCGACCATCTGATAAGACTGTTCACCTAGCTCTTGAGCAAGAGAAGATGAATGGTGCTCAGAAGAAGCGTATGCCTGAGCGTTATCATGTATCAGAAAAACTAGACGGTGTATATGCACTGGTCACTGTTATTTATCGTAACAGCAATATGCCTGAGGTGCGCCATTGGGGACGCTCAGGAAAAGCCATGAGTAACTGTGAGGAACTTGATAAGCACATCGCAGAGCAGCTAACTAGAAAAGACCCTTACTCTAAACACTCATTCATCTTAATTAGTGAGGTGACATCAGACAACCCACTAGCGGAGCTGTCAGGGTATCTCACACCTAGCCGAGTGAATGCCCCTGTGGAAACCCCTAAGAATCTACGGGATAACTTTCATGACCTCATAGGAATGCCATCGTTTATCCTAGGGAACTCATCAGCTAACTATATGCGTAGACGTAGTTCACTAGAGTACAACCTAGATGGTACTGAGCTTTACATGGTTCCTCAACTGGGATTCATGGAACTCCATGAGGCTATCCACTATGCTGAGGATGTTATCTATCCTAAAGGTGGGGAGGGTCTTATCTGTCGTGCTAACGCTCCTTGGATTGCTGGTGAGCGTGATGAAACACTTATCAAGGTGAAAGAGAAGCTATCATTCGATGTTACTGTTGTCGGTGTTTGTAGTGGTAAAGAGGGGAGTAAATATCAGGACTGCCTAGGTAAGCTAATTGTAGTCTTTAGTGCTCATGGTAACAAACAAGACATGTCTGTTTTGTATGAAATACCTATCAGCGGCATGAAAGATAGTGACCGTAGACTGTGGTGGGAAAACCCTCAACTTATCGTAGGTCAGGTTGTGAAGATGGATGCGAAGTCATACACAGCCACAGGGAACCTAAGGGAGCCACGATACAAAGAGATTAGATGTGATAAAGAGTCTGATTTCCCTGTAACAGTAAGTAAAACTAACATGTCAACATTCGTCAAAGGTAAAGCTACTTGGCGTATGTGGGATTGGGAGAGTTAATATGAGTGTGTGGTTATTATTCATCATACTGTTCTTATTAGTAATATAGGTGGTTAACATGAACAGCAAGCAAGTAATTAAGAAACAAAAGCAAGTCGGTAAGTACATCTTGGAAGCGGTTAGTGTGATTGACCCTAACTCTATCATTGCAGGTGGTGCGCCCCGTGATTGGTACTTTGAGAATCCAGCTAATGACCTCGATGTGTACCTATATGTTCCCGATGGGTATCCCTGTGGTGGTGCTCGTAAAGCCTTGGAATATCTATTCGGTCCTATGAATCCCTTAGGTGCTACCAAGGCTGAGTTTGAAGATGTAACTCACGATGAGACTACACCTTATGACTCTATGGATATTCGTTGGGTATTCGAGGGTGAGGTGATGGGTGAAAAGGTACAGTTCATCTTCATGAAGAAACCTACATTCAGTTCTGTAATTGATAAGTTCGATTGTAGTATCTGTAAGGCATGGTTTGATGGTCAGCGTGTTATCACTTCACGTGATTTTCAGAAGACCGTTGATACCAAAGTGATATTCATTAAAGACCCTGAGGGGAAACAGAATAGACACCTAGAGAAGCTGTATAAGCGTTTCACCCCTGAGTACGTATTCACTAAAACACACATCAATAAAGTTACGTGTAAGTCCGATGCAGTTGTATGGACACCTAATCCATCAGTTCCAGCAGCAGCACCTAGACATCACATTGTTTTCTAAGGAGTCTCTATGAGCAAGTTAGTAAAGTATATCGGTGAGAATGATAGCCGCTTTAAATATGATGCTATCTATACTGTTGAGCGTGAACTAGAAGATGAATATATCATCACAGGAGTCACAGGGATTCACCCTAAGGGTCTATTCAATACCTATGTGATTCCTAGTAAAAGCTCAGAAGTAGCTGAGGTGGTAGCAGCATTACGTATCATTGAGAAATGGAACAAGAGCCATCCAAGTGCCCTAATGGTCTCTGTGGAAGCAGGGGTAGTACAGGACGGTGGCTCACAGTTCATCATGGGAGATTATGACACTCATGATATTGATGAATTATATGTGAAGCTGTTGGAGCGGTCAGATACCAACGAGAAAGATATACTCATTAAACAATTACTTACTGCGTTAAGTTAGAAAAAATAGCCCACCTAGGATAATACCTAAGTGGGCTTTTATTTGTCCTAAATCGGACATGTCTTATTTGAACGAGTTCTTAATAGTACCCATGAGTTCATCCATTTTAGTTAATAGACGTTCACTAGTGGCTACTAAGGTACTAATATGAACTTCATGTTCAATAGTTTTAGTTTCGACTAAACGTAGCCGTGTCTCTTTATCTGCATCGGCTTCCCGCAAGTCATTGACTTCTTCCTTAATAGGATTGACAAATGCTTTCATGAGAATACCACCTACTACAGTTGCTATGCTCAAAGCTGCACCGATAAGTTCCAATAGAGTTAAAGGTTCCACTTTGAAGTCCTCGTGTGTATGTGTGTTTTTGTTAATAACCATCCTTGGTTAAGAGTCCTTATTGTTGCTTATGGATACCTTGAATATCTGAGTGATACTCATCGGATACCTGTTTACGTTCATGTAAACGTTGTTTCTGATCATCATCCATTGAATCATAAACCTTTTTCTGTTGATCCCATGTGAGTTCAGCTAAGTTCCTAAAGGCTCCATAGCGGATAGCCACAGGTAACTTATCATCCATCATGTTCACAGCATGTTGTAACGCTGACTTACTATGCAATACTTTACTAAACATTGACATATATAATACAGTGTTACCAGCACCAGCAATCGCACGACCAAACTCCCCTTGTGTCATATCCTTGAACATCTGTACTAACGTACCAGATTCACGGGTAGCCTGAGTGTAAGCCAGTCGGTTATGCTTATAGAGGTTCTGTTGACGCTCTAGGATTCCACCAAGTTCCTTAAGTTTATCCGTTTCTTCCTCACCAAAAACACGTCTTAGTGAATCTTCCTTGTCCTTTAACAGCTTAAAGTTAGGTGGTGTAAACGTTCCTTGTTGGATGTCGAAAGGAGCAAAGATGTCCTTAACAATCTGACCCTTAACACCCTCATCCATCATAACGAAATCATCTAAATCCTGTCCTTGTAATTGTGATACTCCTTTATCACGGATAGATTGATAACGTGAAGCCGAAATGTCATTCTCTAAGATTCGTCCTGCAATCTTCTGAGGAGCACCGTTAACTGGACTAGCGGCTTTCATAACACCCTCCATAGCTGACTTCTCGAAGTCTTCCTTTTGCATACGCCATAGTGTATCCGCATCTTTCTTCCAATCAATCAACGAACGTCCATCAGGACCACTAACTCCTTGTGCATGAGCATCTAGAATAGTCCTTTCTGTAGCTCCCCGTAGTTCCTTAATGGCATCCCCTAGATGTAGCTTACGTACATTACTAGTGGTGATGTCACGTGAGGTAGCTTCCCATTCATCCAGCTTAGATGCCGCCTGTTCATACGAGGCTTTATCAGGGAACGTTAGGGCTTCTGCATATTCCTGTGGTAAATCCTTATACCCTGTCATAGACTTCTTAGCGTGTGCATGAACTAAATCCTTTAGTCCCTTTGTATCTACAACAAACTTAGGTGTGTCCACCATGTCCTGTACTAACTTAGGATTATTAACACCAGTGATAGGGTCAAAGTTATCTACTTCTCTGTAAACCTTAGTCGCTTGTGTCTCATTCATGGCATTATCAATTGTCTTGTAAATACCACGGGCAACCGACTTACGCACTTCCTGTGCCTTGTTGAATCCCATGTTAACCAAAGCGGCAACATGAATATCACCACCATTATCAAAGTTAGGCTTATAGTAATCCTTTAGGATTCTATCAGGGTCAGACTCTACATATTCCTTTACGGGTTTCTGATATGATTCCTGTACACCTGTCACCTCTCCTTTCAATGCAGCAGCTTGTTGTTCCTTAATCTCACGCATAGCTTTGTTGGCATATGAGTTAGCCATTACATTCTCAGCCATTTGTGTGAATCCATTATCAGCCACATCAGCATTAGTTAATACCTTTTCCAAAGGCAAGTCATGTTTCTTAGCATGATCAACCATTAACTGTACAAAACGCTGTTTCTCAGGGTTGATAAAGTTACCTGCCTCATCCTTAGCAAATACACCTCCCTTAGTGATTAAACGTTTGAACAACTGTGAACCACCACGGACAGCAATCTCAGGAATAGCATTCCATAGAGCTTCTTCCTCACCTTTCGATACAGAACGTTTAAGAATATCGTACCCATCCTTAGGTAGTGTTTCGTGCTCACCAGTACCCATCCAGCCAAAGTATTTAGCTGTCTGTTCAGCAGCTTCACCAACTGCACCACCAATAGCAGCAGCACCAGCGGTCATAGCAGTACCAATACCAATATCAGCAATAGCACCTGTACCGAGAACAGCTAACATTGAACCGCCACCAGTCTCAGGAGCTAACGCAATAGCACCCATAGTAGTTACCGCAGGGATTGCCTCGGTCTTAATGAACTCCTGTACAGCAGGTTGAGCAGCAGTCATAGCCATACCAGCAAACGGATTGCCCATCATGGTAGACTGTTGTAAAGCCTGTTGAGCCTGTTGTTGCTGTTGGGATTCCAGTGAAGTATCCTGTGGAGCCTCAGTAGGAGCCGCAGGGGTTGGTTGAGGTTGTGTAGGTTGAGCACCCTCAGGGCGACCTACAGGTTTTGCAGTTACATCCTTGACTGTCTCAGGGGATACCTGAGGTTGAGCCTTTTGTTCCATGTATTCTTTGAATGTAAGGCGAGGGCGTGTGCCCTGCCCCATATCCAACGGCTCGGTAGTCCCACTTGCACTAGCCTTACGCTGTGCCATAAAATCTTTGAAACCAGCCATTAATTATTTACCTTATTGTTCGTTTAATGATTGCATGTATGCTCGTACATCATCCCATGATGCAGCACCACTAGCCACCATTTCATTAATATCTTTCTGAATAGATTTATCAAGATGAGAAATATCTACAGGTGTCCCTTTGGTGTCCTTGGCAGAATCCGACATGTCTGTTTTCGGAGCCGCAGTACCCATAGCTACTTGTTCTTCCTCGGTAGGTTCCTCGGCAGTATCCATCCATGCTCCCATACCAGAGTTTTCTAAGTAAGCCTTACGAATCTCAGGGGAATAACCAGCACCCATAGTTTCAATACCACGTTTAGCAACATCAGCATGATCATTAATCTGTGCTAGAAGTGTATCAGGGTTCTGTAGGATACCCGGGTTTTGTAATTCCTTAACCCAGTTAGCCATTTCCGTATTAGACTGTGAACTACCATACTTGCTATGCTTGATAACAGACACAATAGATTCAAGTTTACTTAGGAACTTACGGGCTTCCTTGGCTCCCGGCATGTCCATCTTAGCACCCACTTGCTTAACAATATCAGACATTGAAGCAGCAGTGCCTAGAACTGTCTTACCACCAAACAACACATCCTTAGCCTGTGGTGATAATCCTTGTAGTGTACTACCTAGGTCTTTCATTGCCTTGAATGATTCCACGGCTTCCTTAGCATCCTTACCGTATGCCTTAACACCATCATCAATAATCTTCTGTTGCTTAACCTGTTTCTCCTCGGCAACCTTAGCGGTTTCCACAGGCTCTTGATATAGAGTCTGACCTAATGCACCCTCTTGACGCTTAGTAGGAGCACCAGCCACTTCCTGTGCTTGCTCTTGGTACATCTGGGCTTCCGTGGAGGTCATAAGGGTGTCACCGACTTGCACTAGGGAACCACTTTTAACCATCTTGTCCATAAGACCAGTTGATACGTCAGTCAATTGACCCTCAACTAATTTACCACCCGCACCACCAGCTTTCTTCCATAGAAGACGTTTAGCTGAATCTGATAGGTCAGTACCGTAGTTAATCTGAGCAACATCATTCAATACTGCATAATCATCATCACGTTTCTGAGTGTACGCTGTGACTTTCTCAGCAGTCTGTGAGGTGATACTCTGCATTTCCTCAGGTGACATTTTGTAAATATCAGCCATTGATGGGTCAGCCTCGGATTGTCCCGGTAGATACGCTTTAGGTACAGCTTCCATCAACATAGGGTCGTCTTGGAATGCTGAGTAATCAGGTAAGACATAACCACCATTAGCTAACGCTTGGGCTTTACTTGTAACACCTGATTGACGTTTCTTGTAATCACGGATGAACTGAGGTTGAGCTGTAGGAGCCAATCCAGCGGCAGCAGCTCGGGCGTTCTCATCAATAATTTGGTCAACTGATTTACCAGCCTGTACTTTCCATTTCTCGGCTGTTACGTTTTGAGCTTTAACTTGCTCCATACGAGTAGAATAAACTGACTGCTTTTTGAAGTTGTTCATGATGTTATCCCACTTCTGTTGTTCAGCCTTTTCACGTTGCATCTGTTGCGCATGATCCATCATGGCATCACCAGTGCCTTGCATAAGACCTTGAGCTAAAGCACTTCCAAAATTAAATGCCATATTACATACCTCCTGCGGTTACTAATGGCGACTGAGGACCACTAGCTAAAGGACTCTGAGGCTCCTCTGTAGGTTCTGGTTGTACCTCAGGTTCAGCGTGTGGTTTGATCATATCAGTAGCGTACATATCACCCATTTCATTAAAGCCTGTACGGTCTTCATCCCCTGTGTCTCCTGAGAAACTTACAGAGCGATCCATTTGAGCCGCACACCATACCAACAAGATAATCAAAGGTTCCGCTAGGAGCATCATAACATCAACAGTCCATAGACCATTAATGAAACCCTCACTTAGCATACCTGCCGCAATCTCATCGATATAGAACTTCTTGTTCTCAGATAATAGAGTATCAAAGTGGTTCATGAATTTCTTAGATGTAGTAATTTTAAATAGATGATCTAACGCCTGATTAGGGTTAGTGAACTTAGGTGGACGCTCCCAAGGACCAGAAGTTGATGGATCTTGAGTTAGAGATTGCCCCGGAATTGGGGCATTAAAGTAATTTGGTTGAGCCATTTGATTTACCTCGTTTATTATTTTTCTTAGTGTCTTTCATTAGCTGCATACCAGATAACATAGGTAACATGTTATTCAAATCATTAAGAGTTGAGGTAGCAGTAACATCGGCAAATCCTTGTGCTTGTAGTGCTTCATCATTGATAGCACTTGCATAGTCGGCAACAGTATCGAGCATGTGACCAATAAGACCACCGAATCCTTTAGCTCCTGTTGGACCGTTACCAGTCATATTAAAACCATGACGGAATAAATCAGCATGGTCAGGGAAGTTAAGAGTCATAGCTAACTGAGCTGTTAGGGCATATTTACCCATTGTGCGTCCTGCATCTTTCATAGCCTGTGGAGCATCTGTGGTGTCTCCCATTTGTTCCCATAGGTTATCCGCAGTTTCCTTAAAGGCTTCACCTGCTTGTTTTGTAATTTTACGTAAGAATTCCATAAATACCTCTTAGAACCATGAGCCAATCGTATCAGCATTATCTAGGACACCACGGGTTACAGTAGCAATAGCTGTAGCCCATCCTTGCTGTTTAGCTGCGTTCTCTTGACGTTTAGCTGCATCACTAGCAGCCTTTGTGTTTTGTGATTGCATAACCAACTGAGCATCACGTGATTTTTGATTCTCACCTGACTGCCAAGCCCACGAAGCATAATCACGGGCAAACTGCCAGTCATTAGCAAGTTCCTGCATGGACTTCTGAAATTGATTCTGTGCATTCTGCATGGCGTTCTGGTGAGCCATTTGGGTATCCTGAGTAGTTACCTGTCTACGCCAATTGACATTAGATTGAACAATAGCCTGTTGGTTCTGAGCATTGAACATATTAGCCGCCTGTTGTTGTGAAGCATTGAACTTCTTAACACTAGTAGATAATTGTTCATTAAATTGTTGCATCGCATTAACTTGAGCTGAGTTGAACTGTTGTGCCTGTTGTTCTTGTCGAGCACCAAACTGTTCTGTTGTTGATGTTTGATAAGCGTTAAAACGATTGATTGAATTAGCCTGCTCTGTGTTGAACTGACTCATAGAGTTAGTCTGAGCAGTATTGAATTGCTCTACCTGATTACGCAAGTTAGCCATAAAGGTATCTACTTGAGTTTGGTTCTGAGCATTGAACTGTTTAGCCGCATTAGATGAGGCTTGATTACTTAGTAACATAGCTTGCTTAGAAGCCTGATTAGCTAAGTTAGTTTGTTGTTGATTAGATAAATTGGCTAACTGCACATTAGTTTGCAATTGAGCATTTAACATATTGGCTTGCTGTTGGTTCCCTAGATTAGCCATGTGAGTCTGTTGGACTGTTTGGGCATTCTGTTGAGCCATAGGCAAAGCAGCTTGAACAATAGCATTAGTTAAATCAGCACGACCAATAGAACTACGGGACATACCACGGGCAGCCAATTGAGCATCCACAGCATCCACAGCAGGTTGCGCCCATGCTGGAATTTTACCACTCTGGATTCCCTGAGTAAGCTCTGACATCTGATTAGATACTAACGCTTGTTGATGAACATCAGCCTGTGCAGCTTGAGCATCAGGACGATAAGCAGTTTGAGCAGCAGTAGTCTGAGCAGCATCCACAGCAACCTGAGTAGGGTCATACTGTTGAGCCTGTACTTGCGTAGGGCTTCCTGTTTGTTGCGCTTGGGCTGTCTGAGGTGTTACTTGAGCTGGCTGTAAAGCATCAGGTTTAGCAGTCACTTGAGCTTTAACAGGTGTGGGACTAGTCATAGTAGCAGCATTTGTTTGAGCAGCAGTGGCTTGTGTGCCGGATTGCATTTGCTGACTTGTTGTAGTCTGTTGAATAGGATTAACATTAAATTCATGTTTAAATGTTTGAGTTGTAGCCATTGGAATCTCCTAGAGGCTCCCAAATCAGACATGTCTGTTTTGTCTAGGAGCCAATATTATTTATAAGGATTATAACCTGTAACGCCTTGGGCGAATGGATTGTATCCGCCTTGAGGGATATACTTCAATACGTTAGGGTCAATTGATTGTAGTTGTTGAGCTGATTGAACAGCTTGTTGACCTGAGGTTTGTAATTGACCAACAGGTGTTTGAGGTTGTTGTAATGGTTGTTGTTGAATAACTTGTCTACGACTAGCAGCCTGACCACCACCTCCACGGGTTCTCTGTGAAGTCATAGCAGCAGCTTGCATAGCACCTCCAACACCACCACGGCTTGCATCTTCTACAGCCGACTGAGCAACTTTACCACCCAATACAGCACCAGCCACCGTAGTCATAGCACCCACATAAGGGTTCCCTGTTAGAGCACCAATACCAGCACCTAACACACCGCCTACTTTACCACCAGCATAACCAGCCACAGCCTCACCCATCTTAGCAGTGTCCCCAATGGAACCTAGGACAGCCCCGGCTACACCAGCGAATTGCCCTAATCCTTTCCCTAGAGGTGTTGTGGTAATAGCTTTCGATGCTAGTCTACCTAATCCTTTAGTCATATCTAAATCACCCTCAGCCATATCTCTAACTGTGGATGCTAGTTGAGCACCAACATTCAACGCACCTAAACCACTAGCCCACATACCAGCAGATACCAGAGGATTAGAGGCAAGGTTACTTAATGTACCTAACTTATCCTTTTGCCATTGTTCACTATAAGAACGTTGACTAAACGGGGTGTCCTCATAGGAAGCCTGTTGGAATCCATAGCCCTCAAAAGCTCCTGCGGGTGTGACAGTATCAGAGAACATCTGTTTAGTGCCTTGCCACATATCTGCAAGGGTTCCTTTCCCTGTTAACCCACCGACCCCTGAGGTGTCCTTAGTGAGTCCATAATCGCTGTGCATGGCTACATCTGAGAACGTATGAGAAGCAATAGCTTTACTCACTTTTTCTTGTTGTCGTTGCTGTTGCTCATGTTGCTGTTGAGTATGACGATCATGACCACCACCAGAATAGGAATGACCTACAGCTTTAGAGAATGATTCATGAGCAGTTTGACCACCACCATAACTTGCTTTACCTCCTAGTCCTCCGTGGAATGAACCACCACCAAGACCAAGACCACCACTAGAGCTACCTCCAAAGCCTCCCGAAGAAGACTTAGAGTGCCCTGTGGAACTACTAGAACGGCTTGAATGAGTAGCAGAAGAATGACTACTGCTACTACGACTAGAGTGTGAACGGCTATGAGAGGCATTGCTACGAGCATTACCATCATATGACATTGTAATACCTCCTATTAATTGATAGCGGAACCTTTAAGAGTACCACGGGAAGCCCAACTAACGTGACTGTTACCATCTACATAGTGACCAGCCGCACCACCATTACCACGGCTGCCTCCTTTAACACTATGACCGTCTGAAACAGAACCAGCAGAAGCAGCGTAGCCGGGTCTACCGTTTTCACCAAGAGAACCACCACGACCACCTGTGCCTGAGTAAGTGCCTTTAGAGGCTGTGTTAGCGTAAGCACCAGAACCAGCTTTACCCCAATGGGTAACAGACGCTCTCTGACCATCACCACTACCGCTGGTTGCTTCACCGCTAGGGGCATTACTGTGACCACCACGACCACCACGACCACCATCACCGTAGCATTGACCACCGCCGCCACCGCCGCCCTCAACACGTGTGTTCCATCCACCAGCGTTATAGATGTACGTTAAGCCGCCACCACCGCCACCGCCGCCACCGCCACCAGCAATAGTTCCATAGTTGTAAATGGTAATAGGGTTACGGATATACAAGGCAGTACCACCAGCTTTACCGTTCAGTTCATAGTCTTTATAAGGATTACCGTGTGAATCATATCGCCCACCATTACCGCCCTCACCACCAGCAGCCGCTATAGTACCGTGGTTTTCTAGGATGATTGTTTTACCCGGATGCTGCGAAGCTAATCTAACAGTATACGCCTTATCACGACTTGCGATTGTTACACCTGAGTTAATTACAATCTTGATGGTATCTGCGTCAGGATGTGCATTGACAATATCATCAATTTTTAGAGCACCATCTATATTCGAAGATATAGTATGAACATACTCACCACTAAATACTTGTTTCCAAGTACCATTAACATTCGTCCATGCCTTTTTAACTTTCTTCCATGAACCTCCTACGTTCACGTAAGGTTGCTTGACTTTATGCCAAGTACCTCCAACGTTGACATTCATTTGTGGCATAACGCCTCCTTAATACTGTAACCAAACATCACCATTCTTACCTCCACTTGGACCTCCCGTGGAAGCTGTGTGGTTCGGTAGGTTGTCTAGTCGTGTTTTATTTTGCTTAGATAATGTATCAGCACGTGTAGCTGTTGAGTTAGCAGCATTAGCCACGTTACTAACATTAGAGATTGTACTAGCATTACTATTGGCTTTATTGAGAGCCGATTGAGCCTTGTTGTTTACATCAGAAACAACCTTGCTACTTGCTACGTGTGTCGTAGAAGTATCACTAACGTTATTACTTAGAGCCGAAGTAGCAATACGGGTATCTCGTTGTTGATTAGTATATGCACGTAAATCATTATTTAATTTAGTTACACCAGCAGCACTAACAACCTTATTAGGGTCATTCTCTACTGGGTTGGATGTGATTAACCCTTTCTGCATATAACTAGAGGCTGCCACACCTCCCAGTTGGTCCGAGTTGGTTGCCTTGTCGGAATGAGCAGAGTTCGATACTTTAACCTTAGTAGTACCTGAGGTGATACCGTGTAGCTTCTCATCGACTGAGGCTGTGGTAGCATAATCACTTAAATAAGTAGCTTTACTTACTGCCTTAAGCACACGCCCTGAGGCATCAGCATAGACAGCTAGTTGATTCGCTGCGATACTACCTGTGGACTTCACAGTACCTACAGGGTATCCACCACCTTTAGTACCATCACCAACCCATAATTCATGAGTATCAGTTGTCCATAGTGGTTCGCCTGTCGCAGCAATCTTGGCGGTTCGGGCACTTTCCAAACCTTTACAAAATGTAATTTGAGTTGGCATTATAAATCTCCTTGGGAACCTCCATGTTCCCTACAAAACAGACATGTCCGATTTGTCCTATTAATATTGTAACCATAGGTCTCCACTGGTTCCTCCTGAGGGACCTGAGGTGCTAACGGTGTATGGTCGTTGTGTCTGACCATACGAAACCACCCACTTATTCCAAGCATTAGAGCCATACTTAACACGGGTATAAGTAGCATTGCCATCAGCATGATATACCTGAGTGATAATATCAACACCAATCTTAACTTCTAGTAACCCATAGTTATAAGCTCTATTACCATCAGGATTAGTTGGTCCGTGGGAACCTGTAAAGTTTGCTACCTTGTACGTACCACGACCTGTTAGTGTATCCCAGTTCTGAGAAGTAACAGTTGTATTACGGTCAACCCCTGTTTTCATCCAATCACCAATAGCCAAAGGGTTACTACAGGTACGTAGGTAGTTATCATTAGTTGGATTCACACGGAATACTAAACCACCACTCATATCACTTTGGTTCTGATAATTCTGACGGACAAGACGACAGTTAATATCACCAGAACCGTCACGGACTGCTACAGTGTTAGCTGTAGCGTTTGTTGTATGGACAGTGTTAGGCACATTCCCTAGACCTACTTGGGAAGCATTAGGCGCATGAGCCTCAGTAAATACTCTATCCCATGCAGTGAAATTACCAGTCCCGGGTCTGTGACGGATATACATACCTTTAGTTGCAGTAGCTACGCCAATCTGAGAAGTATGCTCCGTGTGAGAAGCTAAGTTAATAATACCGAAAGCATTATCTACACCAGCAGGTTTAGTACCTCCTGACCAGCCTCCTGTATGGTTCCCTTTGATATAGCTAGGTGTTCTTTGGGTATCAATGTCAAACCCTGTGGAAGCATCAACATATTTAAGCGCACCAATATCACCTAGAGTTGGTTTATTATTAGGGCTATATACACGTTGGTTATTATCATAAAGATTACCTGCGTAGATTTTAGCAGTTTGATTGCTTGTACCATTACAGAATCTAAAGGCGGTAATTTGGTTTCCCCCATGTTCCTGACGGTAGTTGAGGTACAAATCATTGCCTTGTGACATTTTAAAGTTCAATTCATTCTGCGGTCCGGGATAGATACCTACACCTCTATCAGTAATGTAACGTGCCGAACCTACACGACTCTCATTAGCTATTACTGAAACCTCTGACACATCAGGCTGATATACTGGTTGGAATAGGGAATCAGCATCACGTTGTAGATATACTTTACCTACAAATGAAGCCCCTTGACCATAATAGCCTCCTGAATTACTAAACTGTAGAGCTAACCAGTAACGACCTTTCCACTTCAATCTAACACCTTGAACGAAACCCCCTCCTGTATTACCTACGGTAGACCAATCTAATTGATGTGAAGTGTACGCATTACTGGCAGCGATATTCATGTATAGCATTTTATTACCTGATGAAGTATCACCCCTAGCACCATAAATGGAACCAGCAATATAAGAGATAGGTTGTTTATGAGAATCATCAGCATCAGCAGGGCATAAGATTAGATAGGCATTCTGTGAACCATGACTACCATCACCCATGTACATAGTAGGTAAGGTTTGAACTAATAGGTTATCATCCCCGGGGCGGTCTGTGTTGGCAGCTCGGCGAACAGCTTTAATATCATTAGCAGTTGGCTTATCCCATTCTGTGTAGACCTTTTTATTACCTAATGTCATGTGGTTATTATTAATGGTAAGTACACCTGTGTTGGTATGAGAAGTACCTGACCCTGACGAAATGTTAATCTGAGTATCAGTATCAGACCAAATACGGGCTACTTGTTGACCACCGGGTTTCTGCCAGATTACATCACCCTGAGTACCGCCCTCAAAGATAATATCATGATTATCACCAATTAGCTTTAAGCGACCAGTAAGATCACCACCAGTTTTATCTAGCTTCTTGGCATCCTGAGAGTCCACATAGGTTTTCTCAGCCTTGGCATGATCAGAAGCCTTAGTAGCAAACGTGGAATCCACATAGGACTTATCAGCTTTCTTGGCATCCTGAGAGTCCACATAGGACTTATCGGCTTTCAAACCAAGTTTCTCATCAGTATCAGCTTTGGTATAAGAGGCAGTCTTAGGTGCATACTTAACATCTGATTCTTGCTTAGTGTAAGCATTAACATCACCAGCCGTTAGGTTTACCGTACCAGTATGACCATTAACACTAGTGATTTGGTGAACGTGTGGTACAAGTTCCCATTCTGACTTAGCAGTGTTATAGATAATCATAGAACCAATACCTACGGGCTTACCGCCTAAAGTACCAGCTTTTGTGATTAACCATGCTGTAGTTTTGGTAGGTGTAGTAGGGTAATGATTCCCTGAGGCATCCCATGTGCCACCATAGGTAATCGCAGAGGCAGCGTTAGCAGCACTAACCGCAGCCGCTTGAGCCTGTTTTTGAGCCTCGGAAGCAGCCTGAGTGGTTTCAGTTTTAGCCTGTGTGACCACTGCTTTATCTTGGGCTACTTGAGCTGTGTTATTAGCAACAGCAGTTTTATCAGCAGCCACCTGAGCAGCTAAGGTATTCGTACTAGATTCTAGGTTTTTAACATTAGTGTACTTTAGGTCTACATCAGCCTGTGCCGCCTGTGCCGCAGCCTGTGCAGCCTGTGCAGCATCACGGGCACTCTTAGAATCCTTAGCGGCTTCCATAGTAGCAGCCATGTTATTATGGATAATCTGAGCATCAGAGGATACTTGGTTAGCAGCGTCCTGAGCCTGAGTAGAGGCAGTCTGAGCCGCTTGAACCATAGGGCGAACACTTTCAATAGCAGGTTGAGAGAGTTCAGCTTTTTGATCATCAGTTAAATCGCCATAGGTCATAGCTTCACCGATGTCACCCTTATCACCCTTATCACCTTTATCACCCTTGTCACCTTTAATACCTTGGATGCCTTGGTCGCCCTTATCACCTTTCTCACCTTGAATCCCTTGGATACCTTGGATGCCCTGATCGCCTTTGTCACCTTTCTCACCCTGAATCCCTTGAGGACCCGGTAAGGCACTATCACCGATAACTTCGGCTTGCACCTGAGGGCTAATGGTAACAGTAGCGTCAACCTGCATAGGGTCACTTAGAACGTTTGTGAACGTGATAGAATTCACAGGACGATCCAACGTTAAAGTTACGTCTTTCATATTTTCATTACTCCAATGATAAAGTTACATCACCCTCAAACAAACGATATTTCTCAGTAGGTGAGGCTACAAATCGGATAGAATAAACACCTTGTTGGAAGTCGATTTGTTCACTTACATCAGGTTCAAGGATAACCCAAAATACACCATTCTGAGCATCCTCAATTGAGAATGTGAAAGGGTATTCAATATCATCATAAATAGTTTGTTTAATCGCACCCTCAAAGGTGTAATTACCAATAGGGATATTACCCTGTGGGCTACGTAGAGTTACTTTCATTTTCCACGTAGAACCCTGTTCAATATCAATATCTAATTTAGCAGCCATAAAATCTCCTAGGCTTGATTATACAGAATACCATCTGACTTCACTTGCATAGTGAAAGTTCGGGCACTCTTATCGAGTTTAATATAGATACCATCAGGTGCATCTACAGCAGGTGCAGCATCGGTAACTGAAACAAGGCGTTTACGATCATCCTCTAATCGAGGAGCAGCCGAAGCCTCATAAGCACACCGTTGAGTCGCATAGAGAGTCGTAGACGTACCAGCAGGTGAACTAGTGTTACCATAGTTGGCTACGTTATTTAAGCCCATGTCTGACGGTGTTAGTTTAATTGGTTTATCCAAGCGGTAGCCGTTGATAGTCATAGAGGAATCCACTAGACCGTTACGGACCTCCGTTTTAACTTCCTCTAAGGTACGCCCTTGAAGCCGATAGGAATCATTGACCATACCAAGGAATTCTACAACAGCCTCTTGACTACCGAATCGAATTAAATTCTCATTAGTAGAATCAATACGGAAAGCCAAAGCGGAACCCTCAGGGATTACCGATTGAGCATGGTGGGTACTACGGAACATACGAGCAGTAATATCCCCATTATCATCTGACATTACAAGGTTCTTAGGTTTGTTAGATACCTCACTCCATGAAGCCCATCGGGTAGACTCCTCGGACTTACCACGAATCTGATAGAACGATGGAGCCATTAACACCCTCGGCTCTTGATTCACTGAATCCCATAGTAATAGTGAACCCATTACATAATCTCGACCATCTACAGTACCATCAGAAGTGACGTACCAGAAATAATCTTTAGTGTGGTCTGGGATTGTTGGCATAGGACCACCTGACGCAGCATTAAAGCCGCCTGCAAATAATGCTTCCATTAAAATGATCCTCCATCAACAGGAACTTGTTCAACTTGCACATCGGTATAGCGTTTAGCTTCCGCTAGTACCTTAGTAATCTTTAGGTTCAAGTCGGTGTTCATGTGACCTAACTCAGCCGCCACAGCACCAAACTCATTAAGGAAATCCGCAGCATCAATGATGGAACCATCTACGAATACACCTTGGGATACGTTATACATTAAATACGTCCTCCTGTATTAAATTGAATATCAAAGCCACGAATAATATAGACTTTATTATCCTTTTCACTATCTGTGAATGTAAATTGAATCCACTTACCCGAACCCTCAAGAAACAAGGATTCCAAAGGATACCGCAGAGCACCATAAGTGTTCTTACTATAAACAGCCGTACCATAACGACTAGCTTTAATGATAGGAGCCATATAGAAAGGCTCAGGTTGTAAGGTCTGTGGGTTTTCAAAGTCAAACTTAATTGTTAATTCAATGTCAGCTTTATCATCAGCCTCAATATACACAGTGGTATCATGTAGAGCCTTACGGACTGCTGAATCTCCCATATTGAAATAAGGAGTAGTCCACGTGGAAACATAAGGGATAGTGTCAAAGGTATCACCAGAATTATGTTTATATACTTTGTAGACTCCCGAGTTTTTACCAATTTGATAAACTACCTGTTCCCCTGTTGTTGGGTCTAGATGTGCTTCTGTAATATCTAACACATTCATATCACTGGTGGTTGACCATACGAACCTACCTTGTGGGCTTAGAGTACCAATTAGACCTAAACGCTTACCCTGATTATTCGTGTAGAATAAACGATATTGAGCTTTCTCAGGTAACACCACGGAACTAACAGGACCCTGAGGGACACTAATTGCATCCGTTAATGGGCGCACTAAGGAACTCACTAGATTTAAGCTAACATCATCAATACGTTCTGTAGCACCTAGGTAGCGCAAACCATCATCAGAGAGGAACAATACATCACCACCAATCTCTTGAATCGTTCTACCATCCACGCAGCCTACTTTGGTTGTTACAGGTAGCATTGTGGTTTGTTGAGTAATATCAATATCACGAACACGATAGATGGAGTTACGACAAAAGATATAGAGATAGTCACGGAATGTTTTAAGCCCCACGACCTCATCAGTTACCTTTAGACCTACAGAACCACCACCTGTGAAGTTATCAGCAGTAAAGCGGGTACTAATAGCAATACTACCTGAGTCAGCAATCGGACCAGCTAAAACAATGTGGTCTTTATACTTGGTAACATAGCGGTAGCCTGCTAGGTTAGCATATTTATCATCAGACGATGTGATCTCTTTATACTTATAAGAGTGAGTTGTTTCATTAAACTCAAGTACAGCAGGAGGTGATTTATCATCAGTGATAATTAATACCTCATCGGAACCTACTAGGAACTGTTGAGTTTCCACTTCGGATTCACCAAGGCGAGGTAGTGATTTTAAAGATACTGTATCAGCATCAGGTACAAAGTCAGCTAGACCTTGTTTATTCACTTCGTACCACGTGGAGCCATTATAGGAATGTAGGATAACTGAGCCTACAATAACAACAATGCCTTTGAAATAAGCAAGACCACGAATAGGTAAACTCTTGTAAGCATCAGGTAACGTACTATATAAGGTATAACCTTTAATCTTACGATAACCACCCTCCGATAGAGGCTCATAGTTTTCTAACTTGACAGCCATACCGGGATTCTGTGATGCGAGTTGAGGTGGACTAACTAAATCAAGACCACCCACCGCAGACACGGGAAGCGTCTGTAATTCAGCCATTAGCGAACCCTCATAGTAGTGAAGATAGGTTTAATCAATGCTTGTTTCATTGTTAATAAACCATTCTCATAATCACGTTCAGCCATTTGTGCCTGTTGGGGATTCTGGCGGAACATCCATGCAAAGTAACGGGTACGATGCAACAAAACAGTGTACCAACGGTCAGGGAAAGGTAATACATCATCAACCTCTCGGAGTACCGCAGGAGCTTTATAGGAAATGAATTGAACTCGATATTCTTTATCAGGAACAGGACTCAAACCAAAGCCTCGACTATCTTTAGTCTTATAGATGAACTTAGGTTTACCTAGGTCAGCATTGTCACGGTTTGAGAGTACATCAGCATTACCGCAGTGTGCCCATTCCTCATAGCTAATCGGTGTTAAATTCTCTGTAGATTTCCCACGTAAATCAGTGATAACTACTGAATCCCAATCGACTTCCATAACGTCCTCAGGTAATTCATAGATTACCTTACGTCTTTCAGTTCGGACCTCATTACTATGAGCACTAACATAGACATTCATAGGAACGTTAGCCAGCCAATTCCATTCAGTAGAGCTATTCACAATATCCATCAAGGCACGATTAACAGCTTCCTTGACGAACGCATGGAAACCACGGGCATTGACGAATTGTGCTTCTGTCAAGGGTACTTCGTTAGTATCACGTAGGACAGCGTTTACAATCTCAAGATACGTTAGTCGTGCCATGAGGACTCCTTATTTTTTACCACGTTTATGTTTGCTGATTTCAATAGCAGCAAGTTGTTTCTTCGCTTTTTCTTTAGATAGCGGTTTCTTGGTAGTTGTGTTAGCAACTTTATAACCACCTTTCACTTTACGAATTGGCATATAGCCTCCTTACAAATCAGACATGTCTGTTTTGGGAGCCACTAGGACTCCCTTGAGTTTATTTATAAATAGTTAAGATTACCTGTGCCTCACCGTATTCCTTTTTGAAATCAACTGATAATGTCTTAGTAGTGTAATTAAACTTCCACTCAGCATCAGGAATAGGTTTTAGTGTATGAGGTTCAGCATGGTCGTAATAAAGCATCGCTGATACATTCAATCGAGTCGCCTCTAGCAAATCAACTGGAATATCGGCTGTTGTTTTATTGACTAAAATCTTAACATAGTGACGAGCCTCTAAAAACCGTTCTTCAAAGTCATTAGCTTCAATATCCTTAAAAGGATTATCCATCGGGTCTAACTTACCATAGTTGGTGAAGTTTAAGACTGTCTTTGAACAAGGGTCTTGGTCTCGATAAGTAGCAATGTAAATAATATTAGGTATGTGTGATTTAGCGAACAGACGGAACTCATCACCCTCAATGACTTCTTGGGTCACAGGAGGTAACTTGATATGAGTCGGTTGTTTATAGAACGTCATATCATAGGTAAATTCACTGTCTTCAATCTGCACATATGAACCATCTTTCTGCTTCTTAGCCCACCAGAATTCCACAGAGGATGGTGTACTATCTGAGGTATTAACTACTTGAACCGTTGTTGTCCACTCGGCTACACCCGGAGCATAGAACTGCATAGGAGCTAACCCACCTTTAGCACTAGGGACTTGTAGCATCTTATCGTCACCACCAGAGAACACAGGAGCATTACCTAATGTTGGAACACCGATAGGAATAGCTGTATCGGTTGTGTTGACAATATAGGCTGGATATTTAGACACATCGGCATTACCAGAGGTCCCTAAGTTACCCACATATTTACCTTGTTGTTCAAAAGTACGCTGAGATTTATCATCACGTAGGCGTTGAGCTTTTGCATACTTGGTAATATCAAAGGCAGTACGAATACCAGCCTCAACAGGTTTAATACTAAAATCCTTAATATCAATACCGTCATGGTACTTCTCATGAACAGGCTTTAGCACAAAGATAAGACCACTTACGTCACCCTCTGTAGGTACTGTGAATCTATGTGTAACCTTAAAGCTACCATCCATACCCAACTTAGGAATCGTCCAGTATTTCTCACGGACATAATGGTTATCAGTGATTGTTGGAGGGATTACATGGTCAGGGTCATTTCCATACATTTTAGCACCTAAACCGTCAGTCCCTTTGTACTCTAGGAAATCCAAGGTGTATTCAGTTTCGGTAGAGTTCATAGCTTCGAAGTTTAACTCTAACTCCTGACCTCGCCACATTTCAACTGAATCCTTAGACATTTGTACAGCGAATACAAAATCTAATACCTCATCACCTACTGTGGATAGTCGCATGGTATTATCGTTACCATGAGAGATATTCATAGGCTCAGGGGTGTACCCTAGGAACGAACAGCCACCTACAGGGAACATAGCAAAGGCTGACCCTTTATTCAGTTTATATACCTTATCTTTGGCTGATGAACTAAAGAATACATCAGTACCATAAATAGAAGATACATGGAGGTTACGATAATTAAAACGAATACCTGTATCTAACTCGTACTGAGTCGAAGCCACTGTACAACTATCATAATCACCTAATTGCTGAATCAACAGTGCTGAGACTGTATCAGGATATTCGTGCATATAGAGGTCATGATTGATTGTCGTGAAACTATCAACAGCAATGTTCGTATCCTCGGTAATCTCAATGATACCATAGAGGTCAAAGGTTCCGGGTGCTTCACCTGCTCGGAATACCTTTTGAATCGCAATCGGCTCACCATCAATATCATGTAGAATTGGTTGAACCACATTTGTCAGGTTAGTGAATGACATACGAATCATGCCCTCTTGATTTGACTTAACATCAGAGTGAACATGGGCTGCCACTAGGTATCGTGTAGGTTTACCGTCTTTAGCTTTTAGTACAAAGGTATAATCCTTTTTAGCCGTAATATTATCTGTGGCATCCTTAAAGATTACATCCTCAAAGCGTAGTAAATCGTGGTCTGACCATAACACATCCGTAGTATCCTTGTGAACCATAGAGATACGATTCATATACGCTAGGTATGCAGGTGCAGGAGTGTGGAAGTCAGGCTCTACAGTTACCTTATCATCCTCTTTGGTAATAACGGTTTTCTTAAAGTCCAACTCAGTAACCTTAGGATATGAGCTGTCACCTTGAGCAACAGTGATTCCCTCAGTGCTATGTGGGACGTTTACGATAACTTGTTTGTCAGTACCTTTGGTTACTTCAACATTACCTTTGAATTCCAGTGAATCCAGTCCTGCATAGTTGGCAGCATCCTGTTCTACAGAGATACCTTTGAATGGCTCAGGGATTTTAACAACCACCTGCTCATCTTTACCTGCCGCCACAGAAGCACCATCGAAGTGAATCCATTTAGCACTATTAACATGACTAACATTGTCACCTGTTGTTTTAATTCCAGTAAGGAAACCCTTAGCATCCAAATCGGATTCTTTAAGGAACTCAGAATCAAGAGCTTTCTTAATGTAATTAATCAGGTTAATTTTAGCAGCAGGAATATAACCTGACTCTAAAACATGAAACTTCTTCTCTTTACCATTGTAGAGCATAGTCACGAAGTTCTCAGGAGGCACATTGAAAGAATAATAATCTTCAATCATGTAGCCTGTATCGGAGGCATCTAAACCAACATTCTGTGTTAAGTTGTCATTAAATACTGTGAATAGAGTACCATTTAACATACCACCAAGAGGTTTAGGCATGGCAATATTAACAAACTTATTACCATTGTTTGAGACCACAACATAGTTACCATGAGGGTCTTTAGGGAACGTAGGAGAGGTTTCAGTCGTGACCTTAACTGCATAGGTCTGCCCTGCCTGCTCTAGTTCTTCAATTTGTGTAATCTTGGAATCCACCAAGTCCTTTAAATCTGAAAAGCCTAGGACATAACTGCTATCGATTAGATAAGTCCCGTCTTTATCAATTAAAGGCTCAATCGGTCCCATAATTTTATTCGTCATTGTACCACCTTAAATGCTACATCAGCAGCAAAAGTTTTCCTTTGTGAAATGTATAGCGTGCCTGCATTATTATCTACAGTTACTTTCGCTTCATCCCAATAGTCAGGCATACCTAAATAAACATACTTAATTGTACCTAACTCATCAGGAACCCATAACCATAGATAACCAGCTAGTGATGAATCCTGTCGAGACAAGGTGACATCTAAGCCATTAATTGAGCTGACCTCTTTTGTGAATACTGAATACTTCTTAAGCTCGTCCCCTGTAGGGTTATGGATAGGAGAGAAACCAGCATACATACGATATTCATCAGCAGGAACCACAGGTTTATCAGGATTGCTACCACCACCACCATGCAGGGAAGATAAATCAATCTCTACGGTATCTACTGTGGTCTTATCATGAGCTTTTAGGGATACTCGTAGATGATGAGTCTTAGGGTCTAATGAACCTGTAATATAACTCACTAAGCTAGGACGTAACACATTAATATCGTTAATTAAACCCTCAACCTTATCGTTATTGATAACCAGTTTAGATTTATTAGTTGTTGATACATTAGTGTTATGGTCAACATCCTGTCGTAGTTTCGCTAGGAGTTGGTCTAAATCAGCAGGAACATTAGCATGACCAGCATCGTCTAATGCCTTAGTGACATATTCTTGAGTAGCTAGTAAATGCTCTGTGAATAAACGCTTGTGGAACCTATAAGCAGGTGTACCAGTTTCTTTGTAACCTTTCACCTTGATAGGCGCATCAGTTTTATGTAAAGGCTCAATATGGAACATATAGTCACCCTTATTGAACGCAATAGGAATATCAGGCTCAATCGTATTGGAGCCAGCAGAGACACCTCGGATGTCACGCCACATTTCTAAGTTATTCTGCATTATATAAAACACAACATCTTCACGGGATTCTAGAAAGTCCAATTCTAAACGCAACACTAGTTCATCATCATTAATGTGTACGTTGAAAATTGGATTCTCAATAATATCTACGTCAATATCTTGCATGGATACTACTTGTAACTCACCATAGTATCTATCCTTGGAGCCACCGGGATATGTATCATTAACCACGTGCCAAGGTGGAGCATATCGAACTTCTGAGTTGCCATTACGCCAAACCACCTGCTCACCAGCAGATGCCATAGTTTGTAATCCAAGATTAACAGAACCAGATGCCGTATGGATTTCTCCGTGTTTCGCAACTAAACCTGAGTCGATAATCATGTCCTTACCAGCATTAAGAGTCAGGACTGCATTAGGCTGAATATCATCAGCTAATCGGGTTAGAACATACTTTTTAGGTTTATCCGTCATAATTTCTCCTTACAAAACGGACATGTCTGTTTTGGAAAAAAATGGGACAAAGGGGAAATCCCCTAAGTCCCTATTAGATTATTTAAGTGGTTTGAACACTACTGGTGCAGCCACTAGTGATTCATGACGAACCACACCACGACCATATACGTGAAGACCACGTACAACATCAGCAAATGTGTCTTGAGAACGGAAAGTCTCAGTCTTAACGATTGAGTTCGCCGTAGCCACAGCAGACATATGACCTGCAAGAATAATGCTACCTACATCCTGTAGTGCAGTACCTTTCGGACGTGCCGCAGAAGCACCCGGATGGTTTGCCAAATCAGCAGTCTCGATAGACAGCTTAGGCGTGTTGTTAGTCTTGTACATCTTTAGACCACGAATAGGACTAACAGCAACAAGACCGTTCTTGATGTTCGCAACATCAGAGTTGAAGTCACGGTTCAATAGGTTACTATCGATACGCATTGCAAGTTCTAGGAACTCAGGTGATACTACAACCCAACGACCCTCCTCAGGGACTTCGGCAATATCAAGTTTCAAGTTGAACTTGTTAAGAAGATCTAGAGGGTCTAGTTCTTCCATAGTGTTAACTTTATCAGCGTCAGGCTTAGTAGCTAGACGGATAACACCTTTCTTACCAGCCGCTAGACCAGCCATTGCTTTAAGTTTAGCAGCACCAGTTGATGCGTTAACTACAGTAGTATCAGCAACATCAGGAGTGATGATGTTCTCTACAACAACCTGTTCAGCCATCCAGTTAAGGATAGATTTATCGTAGTTGTTCTTCAAGTCGTAAGCAGCAGCATCAGTTGCTAGTGACTGCCAGTTGACATGAGAAAGTTTCGCTTCGATGTCATCTACTTGGAACTGGAACGCTTTCGCTTGGTCAAGAACTAGAGTCATGCTATCAGAACTGATTGCCTGAGATTCTAGACGCTGACCACGTGCGTAGTCCACGATAGACATACGAGGTTCTTTGATGATCTGTACAGAGTCACCGTAGTTAGAGATCTCACCGTAGTAATCGTTGTTAGTAATTGCCTCTACAACAGATGCGGTACGGAAGTAATTCAGAACCTTTTTAGAGTAGATAGTTGCAATCCAGCTAGAGTTCTTAGCATCACGACCAGATTTATCTACAGGGTCACGTTGAGGGGTTGGCATGTTAGGGTCAGCAGTAAAGTTAGAACCTGCGAAGTTCAGATTAGCAGACTTACCACCAGAAAATTGAGTGTTGTCATTAACTAGAGCCATTGTTTATTTCTCCATAAATAATTATTTAATACGACCAGCTCGGAAAGCAGCATCGATTTCATTTTCGTACTTAGCATATTCCGATGGGTGCATCGCATTGATTTCGTTCCAAGTCCACGTTTTAGCTTTAGTAGACTCAGGGGTTTCTTTATGACCACCGCTTACAGACATAGCAGCTTGGTCTTGAGTGTGTTTTCGTTGCTGTTCACGGGGATTTGTACCATGCTGCAACTTGAATAAAGATAAAGCATCGATTGCCAACCGAGCATCAGGACGATCATCATAGATAGCCTTTTGATACACCTCAGGTTGATTTTTAATCCAATCGGTAAACTGGGGATCACCTAGGACTGCAAGGAAATCAGGGTGAGCAGAATGTACCGCTTCCTGTGCTTTCTTAACAACATCTTCGGTCTCACGTTCAGCTTCACGAGCCTGTAGCTCCTGTAACTGCGCCTGTAGTTCAGCTACCACATCTTCCTCGTCAGGTTGAATGCCAGCCTCATCTAACTTAGCTTGTAGTTTAGCCTTTTCTTTATCGTGATATGATTGTAGGTCTTTATAACGCTTTTCCCAATCAACATCACTTTGCTGTGGCTGTTGGTCAGCTTGGGGAGTGCCACGTGTACCATCATCTGTTACCACATCAGCAGCTTGTGGGGCTGCCTCGGCTTCACGTTGGATAGTCTCGGGAGTGGTTCCGCCTTGTGCTTCATAATCAGCTACGGCTTGAGCAAGTTCTGCTTCTTCTTGAGCAATACGTTGCTCTTTTGTCATATAAGTATGTGTCATAAGTTTTCCTTTAGGTCGTACATGGAGTACGGTATCTAATTTGGACAGAATACGCATAACAGGGTGACAAAACAGACATGTCGGATTTGTTCCTCTTATGCAACCTTGATTTCCTGCTCTAACGTTAGAACTGAGTCATAAGCCCATACCTTGCCTTGAGCACGATAAATTTCATGTGCCTCAACGACAGACATAGCACGTCTAACTTGTTCTGATTGTTTGAGCTTGATTAACTCAATAAAGGCTTGCCACCCCTCACTTTGGAGGAGAGGCTTAACCTGTTTAAGTAATTCTTCTTTTGTGCGCATTACATACCTCCCATTTGTGGAGCATTCACACCAGCAACGTTACCATTCTCACCAGCAGCATTTACGCCACCCTCAGTAGATTGGAAGTTACCTTGACCACCGCCACCAATGGATAAATTACCTTGACCAGTTTGTTGCATACCTTGCTGCCCCATAAGAGCCGCATAGAACGCCGCCTCATCAGGAGTATTCAATACATCCTCAGGCTGCATATCCATAACTTGAGCAAGACGCTTAACAATGTTAGGTAATTTGATTAAAGGAGCGATAGCAGGGTTCATTGATAGTTGCAAGAATGTCTGTAAACGTTGCACTTCAACATCTTTCTGTTCTAACGCACGTGCGCCAGTAGCGCGAATCTCTAAGTCACCCTCAATCTCTGGGTGTTCCTGAGCATTGAATTGCATGTTCCAAGCGAACATAGCTTGACCTAGAGGTGTAATTAAGTTGTTGTCGATGTTTCGGACGGCTGTTTTGATGTTCAACGAAGCATTATTAAGAATCATTGACATACCAGAACTAGTACGACCAAAACCACTAACACCTACCTGACCATGAGCCAAACTAGGAATACCAGTGGATTCATCGGCATATTGACGAGCCTCACGAACCATTTGCAGGTTCTCATTAGCTGTACTAGGGAACTTGATGCCATAGACACCCTGACCAGTAGTACCACCAACTCGTCTGAAAATCTTACCGGGTTCAATCGTCATATCCTGACCGGGAACCAATGCTGTTTCATCAACGTCAAAGACTAAGTTACCTGCAAGTGCAAGGTTATCTACAGCCATACGCATGAAACCATTGATTAGACCTTGTTGGTCAGCCATAGCGAAAGGAATACCAGTACCGAACAGTGAATAAGGATCACGTTCATAAGGGAATACGTAATAAGGAATTCGAGCAGGTAAGAACGGGTTCAAAGTAACACGCAATACGTAGTCACCAGAAATCCAAGCATTAATCTGCACGTAATCACCAGCATCCTCAGGAATATCTAAACCATATTCGGTTAGTTTATTCTTATCCATATAACCCCAATATTCCCACACTTCAAATAACGTTTGATGTCGTGCATTTGTGACACTTAAATCTTTGTCAGCAGTAGCATCATCACCTGTACGTTCTTGGTAGTTAGGACCATCAAGGATTAGATTATCAATAGCACTCGCATTGAATAGAGGACGTTTCTTAAGGTTACGAAGTTCGGGCATGTTCATCTTATGACGTTCAATTACCCATTCAGCATCACGCACATCAGTATCACAACTTGGGTCTACGTATAAATCCCAAATGGACACAAAGCTAACCTTAGGGCGTAATTTACGCTTAGGTTTGTACACACGTGAACCGTCTTCTTGTTTCTCCCAAAACGGCACTTCTTCCTCTACGTTGAAAGGACCTTTAAAAGCACCAGTTCCGAAGATACAACCCTCGAATACCGATTTATTTAATTCAGCAGAGGCATGTGAAGCCTCAAGTTGATCAGTGATACATTTTTCCATCTTCTTAGCAGCTTCCTTAGCAGGAGCCACAGTAGGTTCGCCATTCAGACCTAGACCCGGGGCTACTTGCTCGCTTCCCATAGGAATATCAGCAAATTGAGGACCTAGCATCGCAAGAGTGGCATTAGGATTAATGTCACGACCATCACCAGCATAACCAATAGCACTTACATAAGGTGTTGGTGCAGGTTGTTCACTAGCTTGTTGTTGTTGACCACCATCAGAAATATGTGCGAACTCATAAGTACCCTCAGGGACACGTGTTTCGCTAATTGATAGTGGGAATTTGTTGTTACCAAACAGTGCTTCGGTCATTTGACCTAACGCTGCCTTAACTTTAACTGTAGTTGTTCGTAGACTTACTTTTGAATGCTCCGATTCACGGAATTTATCATTCTCTTGTCCACGATATTGACGTAAATCTCTGCGCCATTGTTCTTCTTTAGCCGAGCGTGAATTAGATGCCATTTGGCGTTTCATCACAATATCAGCTACGAGCGCACTCATTTTGTCTTTTGCCTTACCATCCTTATCAATACCTTTAGTCTGCGGTTTAGCAAACTGAGGGAACGGACTAGAGGCTACTGCTTCATATGGGGCTACCATTGTTCCTCCGATAAAGAGGGACTAGCCCTCCTAACTGAAATAGCGATTAATTTGATTCCAACGTGATTCCTGCTTAACTTGACGGAACATATCGGCTCTATTTTGGCGTGTTGGACGTGCCATTAAAGCGTAACGTAAAGCATCGTACATATCCCAGTGGTGTTTTTGTGACTCACCTACACGGGTCTGATCAATATCGTCAGGGTCATTATCTTTAATCTGTGCTGATTTAAGCTGTCCAATGATATTAGGACAAGTATTAAAGATAACCATTGCAGGTTCCGTTGAGTTTTCCATAGGACGTAAATTAGAGTGAACCTGTACTTTACCGTTGATACGATTCTTATCGGCAGGGCGTAATTGCATACAACTAGCTCTACGGATTTCTTCACCAACAGTAGGACCAACTGTGCCTGTACGGTTAAACGCTGCCCAGTCTAATACGTGGTCAATAGGGATGATTTCATCAGCCTCAATTTCTCGCATATCACGACCAAACTCAGCACCAGTACGACCAGCTTTGAAATACTCACGATACACAATCTTTTGCCCATTATCAGGGTTAATTGCGTACCAAACAGCAGCAGCAGGGTCTCGATAACCGTAGTCCATACCGCATACACGGTTCCACCATTTAGGAATCTCGAAAGGTTCTACAACATGAGGACCACAGACTAATGTTTGGTTGCCTTGGGCATCTATGTTGAAAGTACCCTCAGGTCTAAACTCTGGAAAGGCTGCAATATCTGTAGCATTCCAATCACCGTAAAGTAACTGACGTTTCTCTAACTCAGGTAACGATTCTAACATTTGTCGATAATCTTCATCTAAGTGAGGGTTATCTAACAATGTAGCAGGGATAAATCTATGTGCGACACCAGCTTTATCATAGAAAGTAGTGTTTGCAGGGGCAGCATCAATGAACATTTCCTTAACCCAAGCAGCACCGGGGTTAGATGTGGCTCGCATTTTGGTAGGAATCTTCTTACCTGTGAGGGGATCAATTGGTGGCTTACGAAGACGGGATTTTAGATAGTTCCAGCCCTCAGGGTCTTGCCATTGACCTAGCTCATCGAAAGCAATGTATTGATACTGTTGACCTTGATAACGTAACTTATCATTAGGTTTATCAAGATAGCCGAACTCAACAATAGCACCTGACGGGAAACGCCACATGTTTTTCTGAGTGTTGAATTTACAGCCGGGAAATAGTTTTGGATAGAATTCTTTGGAAGTCTCGATAAGTTCCATAAGTTCAGGCATCGTTCTACGGATAATTAGAGCACGATAACGGGGAACATGGGCATATCGGATAGCATCGAAGATAAGGGCGTATGATTTACCACCACCAGCAGCACCGCCATATAGGACGATTTTCTCGGATGCAGAATGAAAGAGGATTTGACGTGCAGTAGGTTCGTAAACAATTTCACGACCTGCAAAGTCATCCATATCTTGAGTAGGATCTTGTGGGGATTCTTTTGAGGATTCTTGGGAGGTTGTACGTTGAGCTTTTTGACGTTGCTTAACCAGTTCTTTGTTAACTTGTTCCTTTTCCATACCCTCTTTTCGGGCTTTATGGGCAAAGGCTTTACGTTCCTTTTGAACTAGCTTTTCAGCGTCAGCAAGTGTTCTAATCTCGACAATGCGACCACGTTTAGGGACTGCATTTTCTAAGCCGAGTTGAGTTGTGATACGTTTGAGAACCTTAGGGAGACCTGCTTTAGACAGGACAACACCTGAGAGTTTCAATAAGTCAATCGTTTCTTGTTGACTATAACGTTTCTCAAATTTGTTCTTAGCCAGTGCTACTATTAAGGAAATGATTTGATTCTTAACAGGTGTAGCATGACCGTTCTTACCTGCATAACCAGCGGGGACGAATTGACCACGATATTTAACAGGTTCATTAATCATTGTTGTATAGGCTGTATCGAATTCTGGATTCTCTTTCTTCCATAATCGGAGTGTTTCGCCTGACACAACACCTAAGGGAGATTCAAACTGTGCCAAGTCTTTTTCGAAGTTAGCCATATGAGTCTCCTTAGACAAAACGGACATGTCTTATTTGGTCTTAACAAACCAAGACTTGATTTCTCGATAGATCTCTTGAGGGCTAGGGAGTAACCAACCAAGAATCATTAGCACCATAAAGATGAGGCTAGGTTCTTCTTTGAACGTTACATTCTTAGCATTCTTAATCTCTTTCGAGTTAGTAGAGGAATCAGAAGTCACTGTGATAATGCCTTCATTTTTGCTTGCATCAAGTTTGTGCTTGTTACCCATTTGTGTTGTATTATCTCCAACTTGAGCATCAACTGACAAACTACTAGGAGCATCACTTGTAACTGCGTCTAAGACACCAGAAGCAAGAGTAGATGCACTGCATCCTGTCAGGAATAAGCAAAGTAAAATTGTAGGAAGATATTTCACAGTGACCTCCAAATTGTTATGAAATAGCCAATGAGACTCGACACGGTTTATCTAGGTGGGCTTTAAAGAACGCTAACAGTGAGTTCATTTCCGCCTGTGTAAACTGACCGTTTGATACATCCCATTGTGCATTGTGACCTACGATATGAGTATTCTTTGATACTAAGTCTAACACTTTACCCTCAGATACGATTCTTAAATGTAGCTTTGTATCAGCATGTAGACCAGTATTAGGTGTAATCTCAAAATTTACCATATCAGCATTACCAGTGAACGTAGTAATGTCTAATGCAGACAGATGAGAACCTAAAGTAGTCTCAGTAGTAGAATCTTGTGGCATACCTAAAAGACCATAATCGGAACCAGCATGGCTAATAGTGAAGTCAAATGCTGCAATAGCATTAGGTAAATCACCAGTATTGCCACCACCAGAACTAGGCTGCCATACGATAACCCATGCACCGTTATGCCACACCTTGACGGTCTTAGGAGTAACCCAAGAACCGCCATGATAGATATGCGGAGTCTTAACAGGAACAAAAGCACCGTTATGATAAACTTTCATTTCAGGCATAATTACTCCTTAAACTTCAATCCACATATCACCCTCTGTAGGTGAACTAGGGGCTGCACCAATGGTGTAAGGTCGATGCCCTTTAGTGTAGATAGGTTGGTTGTTAATAGTCGCTAGACCCTCAGATTTAGTCTTGATGTTAAATAAACTTAACTCATGATCATTAGCACCTGTGATCTGTAGGCGACCCTCTTTTTTATCACCTGAACTGAAATAAGTACCTGACTCTATACGAGTACCATGACTATCATTAATAAAGCCAACTGCATTATTACCATCACCTTGCGGCTTCACGATAACACCTGAGCCTAGGAATTCAATTTTACTAGCATCGAAACCACCAGCACCACCACCTACTTCTGTCCAATCGGAATCCCATGCACCTGAGGCATACTGAACTTTAAAGAACATTTGACCACCAGCAATGTAAGTCATAAGACCACCATTACCCTCATCAAATTCTTTATCAATGCTCAGAACACCCTCATAGTGACCTGTTTTAATCGTAGGAGCACCTGAGAATTTCTCATTAACGTAATAGTCACCCTCATGGAGTGTATTAGGGTTAGTACCACCAGTGATCAGACCTGTAGCACGTTGAGGTTCAGCACCAATCTGGGCTGCGGTCGGCTTCCAGTTAATATCACGGTAGTATCTATCGGCTTCACTTTTAGTTAAAGCTCCAATCTCACTAGGCGTAGGAAGCCAGTGGATACCTTTATAAAGAGTGTCAGCGAGTGCTTTAGTTAAGCCACCACCACTGCCACCACCTGTATTGCCGCCTCCTTTTTCAAGTTCAAGGACACGCCATTCAAGTTGTCGTAAATCTAAAGCCATATTAATCTCCTATTTAGGCTGTTTAATCCAAGTAACCGAACCATTAGCATCCACTTTTAGTGAATAAACACCCTCCTCTTTAGGAAGCATGGTGAAACCAATATCAGGTTCGTTATGAATATCAGGACTAGGAGCCGCTTGTTGGACAGGTGGACGGGTAGCTGTATTACCTTGACCAGCAGGAGCAATCCACAGAGATTGTGTAAATCCTGCACCATT